>OMNW01005198.1:1052-22973 GCA_900303245.1 Selene dorsalis | reverse complement strand
TGGGCTCCTGTGTCCCCGGCCTGGTCCGTCACGTTAATGGAAGCGGGACGAAATAGGACCGGAACCCGAACCGGAACCGGGACCGGGACCGGGACCGGAACCCGAACCCGAACTGGGACCGGAATCGGTACCGGGATCGGAACCGGGACCGGAACCGGAACCGGGACCGGGACCCGAACCGGGATCGGAACCGGAACCGGGACCCGAACCGGGACCGGAATCGGTACTGGGATCGGAACCGGGACCCGAACCGGGACCGGAACCCGAACCGGGACCGGAACCGGTACCGGGATCGGAAGCGGGACCGGGACCGGGACCAGATCCGGGATCCAGACAGGGACCAGAACAGGGACTGGGAACTGATATGTTCTGAGGCTTCTGACAACATCTGCTGTATTTGACTTTACATGGCTTTGAACTCTGGCTAATTTCCTTGAGAACTGACATAAGGTGGGACATTGAATCAAAGGGTCATCTAGTGAGGAAAGTTACAAGTACTTCTCTCTAAGTGTAGCAGAAAGGGTGGTCCTCACTTCATCTGCACACTTACCTGGAGCTCACTATGATGCCCATACAGTAATGTGTGTGTGTGCGTGCGTGCGTGCGTGCGTGCGTGTGTGTGTGTGAATCAAGCATCTGAATCTGAAACATCCACTATAAGTATAGCACAGTTATCTGGTAATACAGTGAGGGGTAGCTTTGTTTAATGACTTGTAAAATGTTGTAGGGATCTGACAGCAATAAGGGGACAAAACAATAATCTCACTTCTGAGTGAGACTTTTGACTTTCAGTGACAGTGAGCAAAGCAGATGCAAAATAGTGACAAAACAGACTGTTGTGTGACCTTATTCGTGGTGCAACAGCCAAGTCTGAGTCTGACGTCAGAAACACAACTACAGTTTTCATCTCATTAAACAAACTCGTTAACTCCTTTAATTGATGCCTCAGTTATTGCCTCTGGCAGCACACTGAGTCACTGTTTGTTGCTGAGAAACACACACCCAGACACACATGCACAAAACACACACAATATTCAGACAGGCACACAAATATGCATGTGTACAAATGAACACATTCGCACACGAATAATGCACACACTGTTTGCCGACTGTACAGTACATTGGAAGAGACACTCAAATACTTTAATTCCATAAACACACCAGTGCTCATTATGCTTTAGGTTTTAATTATCAATTGAACTGACGTAGCAGAGGTGAAACTGATTTGTCTTCATTCAAATATTACTCTGTAATGTCTTAGAAATGTGGAACTGATTCAAAGTAATTAAAAGCTGATAATAGTGTAAATGCACTACTGTTCATTCCAATCAACTGCCCATAAAACAGCAACCGTGCAAAGTGAGTTTTAAACAAAAAACAACAACAACAAAAAAAACATTAATCAGTCTTCTTATGTGCAAACAATGAAAGTGTGTCAAGTCTAATTAATTTTACATTAGTGGGAGAGAGGATGGATTTGTCAGTGAAGGACAAAAGATCAGAAATGCCATACAAGCCAGGAAAATGAGCAGCTGAGGGTGTGGCAGAAGATGTAGACAAACAGCTTGGGTGTGTTCAATTGGCCATAATGCACTTTACTGTCCATCCTCCTGTCAGTGTCTCTAAGAATGAGCTGCCATCGTGCTAATGCTCTTCACATCTCTGTTCTCTACTGAGGTGTGACCAATAGTTATTGAGAAATTTCAATCAAAACCTCAAATGTCAACTTCAGTAACAACCCTTCGCATAGGTAAAAAGGCAGTCACCTTGAGCACAAAATGTCTGTGCTGCGACACAGGAGAGGATAGACAATTGAATACCATTGCTTGTATGTAACTATTGTATGCACAATATTATGCACCATCCGAGACTGTTGTCTAGTTCTGCCTTTGAGCTGCTCTGGATAAAATGATCAGGTGCATAAGGCAGGAAGGAGCACAAAGAAGAGCAAGAGAAGAAAGAAGAATATAAAAGAAAGAATCACTAGTGCACACTAATGTTTGTTAAATTTCCAATGTTACCAGGGCTGGCCCTGGTCAACCTCATGGTGGCACTAGAGGAAAAGAGAGAACTGGGAAGGGACCACTAAAGTCTTTCAGATCACATTAGATGTTGCGGTTCTGTGTTTACTACAAGGGTACAGGCAGGGCAGGACCATTGTCTATCTCCCTGAGGATGATTTTTACTATAATCTTAACTTAGTAAAACATGATCAAAACACATTTTGACAGCCGTCATTGGAGGTTTAAGAAGCAGTCTCACTGTTTCACCAGGGGGTAAGGAAGGAAACAGTTAAGTGGTCAAGTTGAGTCCTGGCAGTTCTTGCCTTTGTCTGTCTGACTCCCTTTCCAGAACAACATAGAGTGAATCAAGTCTTGAAGCAGTCACTCTGGCCTCCCTCAGGATATCATACAGTAAATATGTGCAGATAAACAAGTACGCATTCCATCGGATAACTGTTTGTCCTTTTTGTTCTGAAGTCCTTTGTGTTGTCAAAATCTCACTAAATAGGAACAGGACTTGTCAATAACCAGTCTTTTCTGCTGCTACTGACATGTGCCTCATCCCTCTCCTGGGCCTTGAAAACCAATTTCCTAGCTTTTAATTAACTGATTAACCACTAAATAAACCAGCTAATTAAGTCATTACTGTGCTGTGCTAAGGCACAGCTGATGGAGGTTTCACCCTCCAGTAGACGATGAATAAGTCCATCTTTCAGAAAAAAGGAGATGTAATATACCTTTGTAATTCATCCAGGTTCAACCACATGAGGTGATTTTGTGTCATATGAGCTGTTCTTTTATATGAAAAACATCAACATCAACATCAGTTTGAGGGGAGCCGGACCTACACTCAGTCAAGTCAACCATGAACAAATATGTTTAAAATTAAGAAAATATTCCTTTCTGATTCATGGTCTCCTCATCCAACAACAATGACTTACTTTGAGCAGAAGGTCTCGAACTATCTCATGCTATGTTATCAACTGTTTCCACCATTATTTTTCGTAGTTATTGCCCTTTTTCTCATCAAGAACAGGAAGTATAAAATAAATTACTTCCAGTAGAGGAGCGACCTAAAGCCGGATTATTCACACATGGCTGAACAGGGGAGCAGTGTGGAGTTGGTCTTTATTTTGAAAAGTTGAACTGCAGATTATTACGGAACTAAACTGTAATAACCACCATGGTATTAAACTCACATTATCATACACCATGTACTTTGGCCAGAAGTTTTCTTACTTACTTACGCGCTTACTCTGAAATGATGGACAACTGAACAAAATGCAGTTGTGCAAAGACACAGCAAAATCTTTCAGTGCTTTATTTGCATTCTGTGCTACTGTCTGTGCAAACAAATATAAGCTGCAGTTTGTAGTGTACATGGAATTTTTCAATTCAAAGTCTTTTAATTTCTGTTTAACAAATTGTGACATTTCCTTCATTGGCTTTAAAATATAAATTAAAAACACTCAAAGTCAGGATGATACAAGAACTGACATAATAATCAACTTCTGACTTTTCTTTTGAACTGTGTGTATACTTAAAGATCACTGTTATCTGAAGTACTAACACAAATTATCATTCACAACGCAATGACCTAATAAACGGCACTTTTAAATGTGATAGCTTTAGAATAAACTTAAGAACAATAATGTTCAACCCTTGAATGAGAGAGGCCCAGCATATTAAAGAAAAGAATATTGAATAATTAGAGTGTATTCATGATGTTGGCTTTGTTATGTTGATGGGAGTTTGACAGGTAATTAAATGTTATTTAGTCTTTTGCCTGGAGCCAGATGGCAGACTACTTTATCTGTCAGGAAAGTCACTTTGATTGACATATTGTCCTGGGCCTACTCAAAGCACATTGTACTGTTTTTTCCTAATATTGATAGCTAAGTAGCAAAATGGCGGAGTAGCCATTGATTTGATTCATTTCAAGACACAAAATCTATACTAACAATCAGTTTGATTAAAAATGTTCAATCTATATATTAATCGGATGTCACTACCTGTGTGCATTATCTACCTACTCAGTGAGCTGTGACCCTTTTCTCACCCACTCATCCTCTTTCTCTCACCACCTCTCTGTCTCACATTCTCAGTCACACGTATAAAATGTCACAGAACTTCTACCATTTACATTGAAATGCACATTGGCTTAATGTGCCACTGTACACATTACAAGAAAACACACTGCCCAACAAACAACTAAATTGGAATCAATTACATTAGTTTCATTTCATATTTATTATTCTACTTGCTACTAAACCAGGATCTTCTTTATCTTTTTTTGTGTTAGTAATCACCCCACTGACAAAATGGCCACCTCCTCTTACATCATCCATCCAACAGTTTTGACAGATTTGGGATGATTATGCATGGGTTTATTGAAATAAACCATCAAAACGATGTCCTGGCAGTATTAGTACCACTACAAAAATATTATTTAGAGGTCCTGTCTTGTGTCTGTAGAGTGAGTGTTTTGACATAGCTCCAGTCAAAGGAAGGCAGGAGATCTCTAGTGCTTTTCCTGGATGTTCCCTGTCAGTCAAGACTGCATGTGTCATGGTGGTAGATTACTTGCTGAAGCCATTACAGGCAGACACACTAAGCTAAATCAATTACTTTTCTCAATGTATCTAATCATGACAGTCGATTAATGGTTGGGAGGTGTGCTCACACACACTTACAGAAGCCTACCAGGTCCATTTCTTATTTATTTCATATTGATTTTTTGTTTATGTTTTAAAATGAGGTGGTGCCCTGATTTTTTCAATCTCAACTGTTCCTTGTACGTCCTCTGTTTTCCCCTTTAATATGAGTCATTGCCGTGATGCTAAACTAAATTAAACACATGTTGGTGGAATATTTAGACAAAGCAGTGTCTCTGCAAGGACAGACATTTCCAGACCTATAGTTGACAGGCCTTTGTTGAACACAGGTGCACCTAATAGAAATACTAATGGTTGTATTATATTTATAGCCCAGCAGGATGACGTCTGACACCAAACTGCAAGGAACCATCAATAATGTAATTTGTTTGTACTTTAATGCTGTAACAGGTCAAAATGAGGTAAAGATACATCCATTAACTATTATATTGAATTTTCTCAAGCATCTTTAAAAGTCTTCATCATCAAAAGTCAAAGTTGTGAGGGATAATGTATTTGTAACCATCACTTGGTGTGAGTGGAAATACAGCAATAGTGTGACTGAACAAACACAGGCATATCACTTGCTACACTATAGCAAATGCTGATTGTGCACATTTGTTTACCACCAAAACATAGTTTCATTTTTCTGAAATTTAAGGGTGTTTGTCACATGTTAGAATATGATGGCTCAAAAAGTGTCTTTGCTTTTGCTAACTGCAAAATGTGTGTGTATGTGTAAGAGAAAAAAGAGTCCTGTAAAACATTACTTCAGACCCTATCATTTTTTCCTTACTTTTTCTGAAATTCAGAAAATCGTTCAGCTACCTGGGTTGTATCTACTGCTGCTACTAAGATGAAAGATTACCACCAAAGCATCATGATTTTTAAATGTTACCGTGCCACTTTAGCCACTGGTGCAGAACAGAACAGAAACTTGCTTTTGATTAATGCTGTTGCTGTATTTTAAAATAAAACCATCAACGTGTTTTAAAAGCTGTAGCATGTAATATAGGTCTGTTCATTTATGTGAAAACTGTTCACCAAGTCCATTTACCAGAAAATGTTCTGATAAGCTGTGCATCTAACATTCAGTTTTTCTACATCCTCACAATGTAGCAGAACTGAGAAAAACATGAAGTTATCTTGTTATGCCTACTTGAAAGCTTCCAGGCCTCCAGGATGATTATCTCCACTGCTAACTTCACATGAGCCACTTTTGCATGCATGAGGAAAAATGGTTTTTCAGCTACAAGAGATTTCTCTGCTATAGTACAACACCAGGACATCTGGCAACAACTGACTCAACACGATGCATCCAGCTCTCTTAATGTATCCTTCCTTTAAGAGACGAAGACATACCAGAGTAGAAAGGCCTGAGGACAGGTCAGGGCCTCTCTACTCCATATATTTTCCATCATGTCATCAGAAAAAGAGTAAGGACATGTCCATTTCTGTCCCAAGAATTAAAATGAGTGCCACTGCATCTGATAGGAGCGAGGTCTCCTTTCATGAGGGGAAAACAGGAGGAAGCAGGATCTAGCAAGGAGACGTGAAGGATGATCTGTGAAATCCTCCCAGCACAAAGGGATGGACAGGGAGCCTGCTGTGTTAGGGGATATTGTATACCTGGATTAACTCAACACATCCACAGCCACTTTGGTGCAGCCACCAGAGATGTTCACACAGGCACTATGCCTATCCTTATCCTTCCTTTATTTTTCCCACATCCAGCCTTTGAGTGTGAATGGTTTCTCAGGGTGAAGGAAGTTTATCCATAAAGCTAATGAGGTGTGTGTGTTGAGGAGGAAACTAACAAATTCAGTGATAAAGAGGAGAGGAGATGGATTAAGAAGGATTTTTAAGAAGTGTGGGGCCGCAACTCGGTAACATGTTTCTAATTTTTGGTGTTTTGCTCTTCTTCTCTTTTGGTTGAAGTTGAGTAACACCAAATATTCTTGGGTTGGGTTCTCTTTTTTGCTGATATATCTCATTCCTAATTATGAGGTCTTCATTAACATTCTCTACAGCTTCCACCACTGTTGGATGACAGCCATTTCTGCCGATATCCAGATGTGTTTTTATACACCTCAGATAAATAAACAGGAAATTAAACTGGATGTATTCAGCTATTACGTGTGTAGGTGGACAGAATTGAATCAGGCAAGTCTAGAAAAAGAGAAACAAAGAAATGTTACTCTTTCCTGAAAGCACAACTTGTCTTTTCTTGTTACTCTGACCTTTTTATAGAGTTGATAGACCTCCTCAGGTCTGACACTGAAACAGACTTTGCCCCCTCTCTCTCTGAAAGACTTCGGGTTACGAAAAAGGTTCACAAAAGTTGCATTAGACATTTCAAACATTTTCTCTTAGATTTCTACACCTACTATAATAGAAATCAGTGTTTGACCAGTGATCCACATGGAACGCAGTGAAATTGCCCACAAAATAAACAACACAGAGCTCTTATCACTAACAGCTACTGTGTTTCCATTTACAATCAAGCTAAAATATAAAACAAGTCATCTCGCCCACATCAAACTGGCAGAGATGACAAATCAGTATAAGAAACTATTTCAAGTAAGTCGGATCCTGTTACCTCCATGCAACAACCTTGCTGAAGCAAAAGCGCTGGTACATCAAACAAAGCATAATCAGAGTTAAATTTCACAGCAAACCCAAATCTGTTGCAGGCACAGGAAAGCTTTGAGTGTTTGCCCTCAGGAATGAGAAAGCAGCCTCTAGATTTCTCAGAATCAGTTACAAAAGACATTGTTTAGTGCCACATCAGTCTCTTTACAATGATATGCAACAAGCTTTGTCACAAAGATGATCACAGTCACAAATATACGCTTTCAAATTAAGTTCTCATCAGTATCTTTGTTGTGGCTTAAATAATCCATTTTGTACTGTGCCTTTCCTTCAAAGTCAAAACAAAGGTGCGCCCCGAGCTATAACAAGAGCACTTTGGTAATTATTCAATATAAAATAAATAAATAAACAAAAAGGTGACACTCCACCTTAAGGTTTGCTATTAATTTCATATTTTCATACTTTTTTGACAGCTTTAACAAAACATGTTCCTCCTTATAATAAGATTAACATATAAATGTATGAAGGTATTAAAAGAATAATTTTAGCAAAATAACCACAGAAATAGGCTTACACACCATAACGTATTTTATGTAACGGTTTACTTTAAAAAAAAAAAAAAAAAAGCTATAAAATAGATAATATATAAGTATATCACACTTTTATAAAATTGTGGTTTGCCTGATTTGAATCACACACATTTAGTCTCCAAACTTGGAGCAGAGCAGTCCAGGTTCATAAAGGGCATAGGGACCGGCAGAAGAATTATGGGCCAGATGTTGAAAGATGGTTTACATGTGATCAGCAAAATCCATTTATGTTGTTATCTTAACCTGTGTCAGCATATTTTTTTTAGTCTGGATGGTATTTTCGAACTGCCAAGACCAAAGCCAACTTAAACTTAAAAAAAAAAAAAAACTGGAATCAGAACCAACTGCTTGTTGTAGGAAACACTGTTATTCATCAAGTAATCTGTTTTTTTTTTTTTTTTTTAATAAATTGACCAATATTGAGTTTTCCTCAGCAAACACCACCAAAGAAGATTGTGATTCCTTTCATGAGAGCCACTAGCACAGCAACAAATCAGGCCTAAACAATTAATGACTAATCAGGTCTATTTATGACCTTTCCCTCTTTACTAAATATCAACGCATAAATAGCATGTGTAGATCTGAGCTTGTTCTGAGCTCTTTGTACATCACTGCTGCCTTATGACTTTCACCCAGACACGTGTTGAAACACGTCTTTAACCTTGGAAATCACAGGACACAACAATGGTTGCTTCTCTAATGCATTGATTCCATGAGTCACATCGGTGGGTTTTTAACTACAGTATCTGAAGACATTGTGCCAGCCTGCTGTGTTATTCATCCACCTGTCTGTCATTAAGGTCAGTAATAGATTGAGCTTAAATTCGTTGATTAGTATTGTTACAGGCACTCAGCCGTAAGGACTTCAAGGGTCAGCGGGTCTCAGTGTCAATACAGCTGCAGCGATTATCCTCCAGCAGTCATGAATGATGGAGTAACAGTGTTGCAGACTGATTGTGGGTAGCACTACTCTCAAAAGGTTGACAGAAGCTTACAAACATGTTCTTCTTGGTGTCCACATGTCCAGTGTCAAATCTTAATTTAAGGTAATTTGTTTTGCATTTGAATAGCAGCATCTGCCTTTCCTGACTGGACAAATATAATAGAAAGACAGATATTAAGTAGTGTGTATCAAAGGTCAGAGGTCAAGCCATTTTTTCCCCTCCTCCTACCCCTCATTCCCCTTCCCGAGGGTCTTCTTACCTGTGTTGGCTTGAGATAGTGGGTGCCTGTACAGGATCCCTTGGGTGAAAGTCGAGGTTCGTCAGCTTACGTTTCCCTCCCGTCAGTCTCAGTGTGGGTTTTTCTGGCGACGTGGAGGCTGGAGTCGGCCACTCTTATAGGATCCCACCCCTCGCCTTCAACCCCCTCCTCTGATTTTCTCTCTCTCTCTTTCTATCTCTCGCTCTCTCTCTCTTTCAAAACTCCTTTTTTCATCATGGAGAGAAAGAAGAGGAGGGTGGGACTCAAATCAGAGAGGAGAACGGAGATGGGGGAGAGTAAGGATAGGGAGGGAGGGAGGAGGAAGAAGGGAGGGAGGAGTGGAAGAGAGAGCAAAGATAGAGAGGTGGAAAAATAAAAGTGGGGGAAGAAGAGAGGAGGGAGGATCCATCTGTCTGTGTTGACGGACATTATGCTTTGCTGTAAGATATTTTAATTTTTCACTGTTACCAGTTGACTTAGCTGATAAACATTCAGTTAATAACAAACCCAAAATACAAATAAAAGACACATATATTTATAGACATATAAATATACTCTGCTTTGCTTAATAATCAATGTGTAATATGGTTTTATGTCAAAAAGTAATAACAACATTTAAAAACTTTAACATCAGATATAATTCTCCATCATTTTAGAAAATCCAGTACAATAAATACAATATTTTGTCAGCTGAAAAGTTTTAGCACTAGGCAACAGATGTGCCCTTCTTCAGTGATGCTCACTCACTCTCAGTGTATGTGACAAGGAGCTTTGTTGCAGTGTCAGAAATGAATGTGATGTTTTTACACATCATAAATGGACTGCATTTGTACAAGTCTTTCTAGCACTCATTCAGTACTTACCACATTCACTTGTTTACTCACAAATACATACATTGCACTCATGCACATATGCCTTCATATACTGACAGATGGACCAGCAACTAGGGGTTATGGGGAGCTACTGATCAAACCATCATATTGAAAACATGGAAATGGGTGTGAACTGTCTTCAAGGTAAAACATCGAAGTGAAGTTTAATTGTAATATTTTGTATCAGCCTGCATGTATTTATTTTGTCAAATAGAGCTAAAATTCTTTAATTGCACTGACCATTATTCTAACATAGAGCATTTACAGTATCATACAGGAAGACAACAAACCTTCATAAATATAGTAGTATATTACATCTGCCACACTTAAGGTCTGAACCATGAGCTCAAAAACATAATAAATCAAAATTCACACAAAAGGACCAAAACTCCTTTTGTTTGTTTAACTGCAGCTTTGAGTCGATCATCCTTAGAAAGTTCACTGCCTGTTATTCTTCTGTGTTAATACGGTTAATTCAGTGTCATCGAATGTTGTATTTAGTGTGTAGATTGTTTAAGGAGAGGTTGTAGAACATCTGGCTGTCACACCTCCACCATGTTGTGGGAGTAACAGTAAGATGTCCTTCAACCTCTCTTCAGGCAGTGGCAGGACTGTATTACTGTCACTCCACTCAAACACAAAAATCAGTGCTGGAAACAAAAGAATCACGATGAGCGTGTGTTCCCAGAGTTTCTTATTGTGAGTCTGTCCAGCGTTCATTGTCATGGGGATGCGTCCTGTTTCTCTCTGATTAGGGATACTCTACTTCAGGCATGCATGCCTGCTGGTGCTGAAACAAATGAAACACGTTACTACCACCTGTCAGGAAAGATAAGCAGGCCTTTTCACAAATGTATGGTTATATACAATCAAATAACACACTCATTTTCTTCAGAGCGAAGTGTAGTATCTCAGGAAAAATTTACTAAACATGTATAACAATGGGATAAACTGACAACAATTGGAATACAACATTTTTCTCTTAAGTTAAGTAAGAGCCAACACCAAGCTGAGAACAGGATGAGAGTTTACAATAATATCTTGTACATAAATGACAAGGAAGAACATTTGTCATTGCCTTAAAATAGGATTTATGCACTTTTCAAATGTGATTCAAGCATTTACTGAACTGTGAGCAACTACAACTACTTGGTTTTGGTTTTAATCATTCAAGTGTACAGACACATTGATGACGATGTGCTCTGCAGTATCTAAACTTCTCAATATCTTTTCTATCTCTGACCTTACTCCTAACACCTTATTTTATAACACCTAATTCTATTAATATGTGGAGAGCCTGACTGCCATCTACAAGAGTCTTGTAGTCATAATAATAGGAATAAACAGGTAGGTTTTGAGGATGGACTCAAAACCTACCTACATTGATTTGATTCAATTGCGCTGTCTATTTTTTAACCTGTTTTTAATTTTGTGTTCTTCTTGTGGTTTTTATTGATGATTTTGCATTTTCTTTTATTCATTGTAAGGAGTCCTTGAGAGACAGAAAGGTGCGTATGAAATAAAATGTATTATTATTATCATTATTGCATTCAGTGAAGTTCAGTGAAGATGTAGAAGACTTCACAGTGTTTCCCCAATGTTTTCTTCAGGTTAATTATCAATCTGCATTTTAAAGATATCAGAGTCCTCCAAAGAGAACAGAGGTACATTATTTTGTCAAACTTTCATGTCTGCTTAAACACCATCATGGGGAGTAGCCAGAGGTAACAAGGAGACAACAGCAGGTGAACAACAGATGTGTCATCTGATTGCTCAAGTTCATCAATTAGGCTGATGATGACAGATTACACACAGCAGTACAACCCAGACACATGAAGTGATATACAACAGAATAGCGGATCTCTAGGTGTTAGATCCTAGGTGGATAAAGTAAGAAATGTTCTTGGAGTCTGAGAATGATTTCTTTTTTCATTATTAACTTTTTGAAAGAAATCTTTTTAGGATCTCTGGTTTTTCCATTGAAAGGCAGATAACTTCATATTTTAGGGTAACACTTCCCCTGGGTGTCACTTTATTTTCCACAATTCAATCTTTCATCCTCTTAGGAAATCCATACCTGGCCTTGTGCATTTAATAAGATACGGTTTCTGAGTTTAATCACTTGGAGAGCAGAGTTTAGGAGCTTGTGACACAAAACCAACTGATACAAAAGATTTTGTATTTTCATGATAAGAGGATGCAGAAATAAATACTGTGTGAGTCTTTTTTGAAATATGGATATCTCCATGTTGCAATGGAAAGCTAGCTCTTGGAAAATTCATGGAATCAGCTGTGGGTGAATGCATGAAGACAGTCCACAGAGAGAACCCACAGACAAACATCAGAACACTGGAAAAGCTCATTTAGCATACAGTACATGTAGTAAGACCATACTCTCCTGCAATAAAATTCAGAGTGGCGGTATCAGTCAGGCAGGTTCTCATAAATATAATGTGTCTGAAGTGGAATGAAGTATTATCATAAATCTTAAAAGAAAAGGGGTGTTGCCAATAATGCAGTTTTTTTTGTTTTTTTTTTCAGACTTTGGGGCTGTCTGTGTGCATTTTACCCACAGCTTTAGGTAGAGGAGGTGGCACCACTTAGCTAGAATAAGGTTTACATGTGGTCATTTCTCATGAGGACTCATGTCACCCTGAATGCATAGTTTACTATTTCTGGAGTATTTCCTGCATGCAGGTTGTGTGCATCGTGTTTGTTTTGTGAGATGGGATCTAAAAACTCAGCTGGGTCTGCTTCTTCAATCTACCTTCAATCTACTCACCCACACAAACACTCGCACACACAAGCCATGCTCTTGTGAAGGACAGGTCAACAGACATGTCTTGCAACTAGTTTGGCATTATGGGAAGAAGCAGTTAGCTTAGCTTAGCAGAATGACTAGAAACAGAGGGACAGCTAGCCCACTTTTGTTTAAACATTATCCTCAGTGTGATATCTCATTTGTTTAGGCATTGTGAACAAATCATAACATAAAAAAGTAAAATCAAACCTTTTTGTCACTGTAACGTTGTCAGGCAGAGATGGTGCAGCCCATAACCGCCAAGGCAGAGTAGTTGGGACGTGCCTTTGTAGCCACCATCAACCAAAAAGATCAAACCGTCTGGCCCTCAGGAGATTTCCGTTTCATGTAGCCACCGGTGCCCACATTTATTGTGGCACAAAGCCATGTTCCTGACTCCAAGCAACCTTGACGACAAATACCTAAAGCTTCCAGTCAGATTATTTTCATTACTGGCGTGCAATGAATCTTGAGAGTTGCAAAGGATTTACCCACTGGAGTGTTTGTGACCCACGAAAAGAGGACCACATTTCTAGGCTGTAGCTTAAGGGACCTTCATAACACCGTCCTTGAAAGCCTGGTTGTGCTGCTGTGACACAATTGGTTTTCAAATGCTGTCTTGACAGAATGTGACCTCTGATTTAGGATATGTTCTACTGTGTTATATTTGAACAGGGCCAGTCAGGCCAGTTGTTTCCCCCTGCCTCCAATCTTTGTGCTAAGTTAATTGTCTCATTGGATCCAACTTCATGATTAATTAACAATATTTTCATCTAACAAAGAAATTCAGTGTTTCCAAAAATGCCAAACTATTCTTTCAGTTACTTTTTGCTGATTGATAGCAATGTAGAGGTAGATGGTCTATGTGAAACATCGCTAGTCTAAAATATTAACTTACTATCATCAAGCCAAGGAACTAATGTCGAGACAGAGTGGATGTTTCAACAATGAAGACAGCCCTCAGGAGGTCAATAGGCTATTATTGTGTTTGTCTCTTCTAGTCAGTGGTTCATTAGAAGATAGCCATCGAGGACAGACAGCGCCTTGGTCAGTTAATCCAAAATACTGTTCTATAGTCAAGACATCTCAGGTTCACTGCCCGCTCGTCTAATATTTCTGTCCACACATTGTGTCATACACCTCAAAACACTTCACAAACATACAGGCAACATAGAGGCATTGAAACCTAAAACCCTGCAGAACAAAAATGAAGTGAAGACTGTCCAAACAGAGTCACCACATTATGATTGCCTAAAGTTTCCTCTGGTTTAAAGACATGATATCATTGTGACGACGATGTTTCAGAGGGGCCTTGTCAGTACAAGCCATTACTTTTTAAGTAATCACAGTGATGTGAATGATGAAAAAAAATCCCTGGATGTTCATAAAAAGATGATGAATTTGGTTGAATTTACCACTCATGGGCAGTGGTGGTAGCTTGGCTGTCGGAAATAGGCTGGAAAGAATTAAATAATCCAACTTGACTCAACTTGGCCCAAATGAGCTCAGATCAAATAATAAAGAATCAGCACACACACAAATCAAATTAACAGAGAGCAGATAGTACGCAATAATGGAAGCACAGACAGAGTCATCAGATGAGTATCTCCTTCAGTTCAAAGTTACACATATTCTCCATCTTCAGAGACCAAACTAAACAGAAGAAATAAACCTCAGTGACATGACACAATCGTTCACACAATGACGGTCTGCAGTGCTGATTTATTTGCCTCGCCTCATCACGTGCGTCCAACCCTGATTTAACATTCATGTGTTTTGGCACTCTGAAAAAAGACACAAAACAAATGAGCAATTAGGTTGTATTGTTGATCTTGCTGCAACTAGTTAACTGCTAATTAGGCCAAACATCACTACAGAGAAATATATTTTGTACAGAGGTTCCACATCGGTCCATCTGAAGACACTAATAATAATAAAGAGATATACAGAAAACAGAGTGAGTAAGCTAAATAGAGACCGAGAAACACTGAGCAACATCCACCAAATGAATCAATGTCATTAATTAGATACTCGTTAAGACTTTTCCTGTGGGAAATGGCTGATAGCTAAATAGTAAATTAGACAGAACCACAACATACGCTAATTTTAGTCAGCCTCAAAACAACCAGAGGAAAAAAACAATATCATTTAAAGCAAAGCTGGGACTAACATTTGAACAAGTGCAGCCAGTGTCCAAGCACAGACATTGTATGTTGTTGTTGATGTGTAGTTCTGCTACTTGCAGATCTACAGACTTCTCCTATTCCACCTACGTCATGCATTTCTTATTAAACTGTCCTTTTGAACACTTCTATTTATGACAGAATACCTCTAAAGCTACATGTTGACGGGCATCACAGCTGGTGTGGTTCTGTCGCAGTATGTAAAGTGTTTGCTTTGCATGTTTGTTAGTGTCAAACAATGCAATAGAGAGTAGAAACATGCGAGGACAGAAGCAGGAAAAGATCACCTGTAATATGTAACAATGCCTGTTGTCTCCATGGCAGGGCTGTTAGCATTGTTAGCTGACCCAAAACCAACTGCCACCAGCAAATTGACTCAAATATTGAGTTACTAAGATAAAACTTTCTGTAGGCTAAGCATCTACTGTTGTCCATGTCCAGGAGCTGTCTTCTTCTCTGAGGAACAGTACAGTTTCTTTTCTTTCTGTGCCAAAGGCTTAGAGGAGCTATTTAAGTAAGTTTTGCTATAGTTTCCAGTGTAGATGAAATATTGTGAGTTTTAACTTACCCCTTTAGTTCCTCACCAAGAGCTTTCTCCAGTGGTGGAAAACAAAGCCAGTGTTGGCTCTTGTGTCTATCATGTCTTTTCTTCTCCTGATGTTAGCATGCTAACCAGCTAGCTGCAGCTCCAAGGATCATGTTATAACAACTTATGCCTCAACCTCAACACAGCAATGACCGAAGCTTACATCAAACAACATTTACTATCGCCTGCTCCCAAAGCACGCCTGGTGGTAGAAGAAAACAAGTTAGTGTTCAAGTTAGCACCTGTTAATTAAATAAAAAGGACAGCAACCACAGTGTGACAATGCAAAAGAAGTAGAGTTATCTTATTTTATTGTTTACCAATGTTTGTTTTTTTTGATGGGGTTTTTTTAATTAATATTATATTGTCATGTTTTGAATGATATGATGTGACATCATCAGTACCTTAATATTATATCTTTTTATGCATTATTTTTTAAAAGTCTTTTTTTTTTATCTCTTTTCCCCTTCCTGCAGTCCAGTCATGGGTAGGACAGAGGGAGGTTGCAGATTTGTTGGAAAGAGATAACAGGTCTTATCTTCTCCCAGCCAGATGCTGAGAGGCCCAATCCAATCGAGAGCTGGTTAAAAGAATTCATTGACTTTTACACCCACCTCAATAAGGGGTAAGTTTGGGAGAAAACAAAGATGTTGATGGAGAGACAGGGTTCTTTCGTTTAATTTCTTGTCATCTTAAAGGAATGTAGACCTGATTTAAGTTATCTTTTTTGGTTTGTTTCTTTTTAGGTACAGTATGAAGTTGCTTCCTGAAATAACTGAGTCCACATGGATGCAATCGTCACACTGCTCCCCGAACCAACCTCCTCCATACTTAACAATCTTGAACTTTTCTTCTACACAGCGCCTTGTAGTTGTTGTTAAGTTGCTGGTGTGGGGGTGTTGCTAGCCACCAGACCATGTGTGAAAACCTCTCTATGGACCAAATGTCACAGATGTGATTCAGTCACAAGGCATCAGACCTTGTCATTTTCCCACCCACCAAGATGCCAAAAAGGTTACTGTGACTGCCCCCTTCCTCTCCCCCTGCAGACTGCTGCCATTCTTTGCTGTCTAAATGTGGCACCGTCTATTAAGGTTAATGGTCACTACCACCGTCACATCTGATGATGATATAATGTTGTGCACTGTTGAGACACTACAGCTTCTTTGTACATCACTTATTGCATTCTGTGAAAACAACATCACTAGCAACAATAAATTCACTTTTTAATATTGTGTGATATTGGGTAAGATAGAAGATCACGTAACACATACATTTTATTGAATTAAATGCAATGAAAGACAAAGTGACAGTATTCCACACTTCACAGTAAGTATGTAATGATTGATGTGTAATTTATTAAAAAAAAATTTAAAAAAATTTCAGCCAACTTTTCATTGGCTTTTAATTACGTGACATTTAAAAATCTGTTATTTTATTTCAGAGGAAGGCTGAGGGGAATGGACTTGACCATTTGCTAAATAGCTATTACTATGCTTGGCGTTGTTTCTGTTCTCATACAGCACATATTTACAATGATAATGTTGGCAGCTGAGTGTGCGGCATTTTTTCAATTTTTCCTAATTGCCTGCTCCATCGCCAGCACCTCCAAAAGTTAATCTACAATGTGCGTGATGCTCTTCCTTCCACCAATGTTGGCAGATTTATCACTTGAAATTCACTGTAATTTTTTCCAAACGAGTCAGTGATTGCAGATAAACGCAGCCTTTTGTTTCTGGCAGTTTTGTCTGTTGATAAATGATAGCAACCTATCAGTTATCAGATGATTTTAGCTCCTTGAGCAAGTCAAATAAGCCTGTGCTGTCTCAGACTGACTTTTATATCGGACTTGTTTCAAAAAGCCACACCAGTGGTAATTGTTCCTTGTCCTCACCATGAATTGCTTTCTTTTTGTTGACTGTAATCTGTCTTCTAAAACAGAGTTTGCCTTTTTTCTGGAGTATTAGAGACCTTTCCTGATCACCTCCAAGGTGTTCCTGCCATGCCCTGCAACACATTCCCATCAATATGTACACTATTAACATACTTGAAGGTTTAACGCAAGCACCTGACAGACAGGTGCATATGCAACACAGTGCAACATACTGAGGTTTCATTCATTTACTGTCAGGATGTTTGGAGGGCTAGACCCAAAAATGCAGACTTGAACAAAAACCTGTAAGGTGAAAGAAAACTATTTATTTAAACTAACGCAGAAAACTCAGGAACTCAGGCAACCGTGCAGGGTAGAAACACATGGAGGAACTCAGGACAGGGCATGGACAACAGGAGATACAATGCAGACAATCTGACCAAGAAAATACTATTACGTCAAAGGTTTTAGTCACTAATAAGAGCTCTAACATTATTTTTAATGTCACTTCTTAACGTTAAGCTTCATTGACACTGTGTTGGCACATGAAGAAAGCACAATCTTCACAGATGTGTTATGACTAGTTACAATGTTGCTCAACTGACACACAAATTGTATTAGCTCAAGAGTTTTTTCAGTTTTCCTCCTTCTATTTCCTGATTATCACAACTCATACTGCTGTGATCCTGATCATATCAGTCACTGATGTCAGAGAGATCACGAGAAAGGAAGCGCTGGGTCTCAGCATCACAGCCTTGACTGACGCTAGTTTATGACGACAGTGGTGATCACTGCTGTTTTTTGTTGCTCTCTTCACTGTGGCTGGTTTCCTTTAGCAGAAGATGTCAAGGCTGGAGCCAATTAGGCATTAATCCCCCCCATCCACCACAGGGGCTGATTTATTAGCGACTAAAACCCACAACGTGATGGCCACATAAGGAGGAACTCATGAGCAAATGATTGAATACAAATATTTTTCCATCATTGTCTTGTGATGGCCCGTTGCATCCATCGAGTTTAATGATGACAGAGAGCCAGGGTGGCACTGTAAACTGCAATAACCGTAAGTCATAGGAGGGAGTCATCAGCTGGTCATTGGTGAGAATGTCAATAATCTGGCCATTAGCTGTTCAATACAATAGTGACGGAGAAACCAAGATGAGTAAAAGAAGGAGGAGCCTCAGACAGAGAACGGACAGGAATTTAACATGCACCTCAATTCCAAGAATTAATGGGCCACTGAGACACAACTGGGATTTCTACATCAAATGGACTAATGTGTACCCCAGCCCAGAGTGCTCCTTATCTGGATGGAGATAGATCAGTGATAGAGCTGAGGGCTCTCTATTAATAGGCTGAGGTGGACGGTCAGGGGGGCAATTTGACCAGCAACAGCGATTCTCAGTCTGGACAGGAGTCATCAGATGAATAAGGAGGCATCTAGGGAACAAAAAGATAAGAAAAGTGTTTTATTTAAATTGAAGTAGTTATTGTTACTGCAACAAAAGTCAGAGAGAGAGCATAGTGTGAAAAGGAACAAATTAACATTGTGATAATAAGCACAATATATTAAGCAGATCTTAATAAAAACAGTGTTCAATATATTTCTGCTAATATAAACACAATGGTTTGAAAATCGATGTTTTCCTTTTATTGGAATGGTGGAAAAACTGAATGTAAATTCAGTGTGTTGTATAGAAAGTTTTCAGACTTATTTGTTAACAAATTAGGAACCAGTGTAGGCGGAGGAAGAGTGAAGGATGAGACAAAGCTATGAAAGATGACTTGGAGAGATGATGAAAGAAAATGATCAAATGCCTCCAAAATGTTCTTACATGTCTCCTAGTGATAATAAGGATGTTGTTCAACTTTTAAGCCCTTGTAGGCATTGAAAATAGTTTTTTTCTCATTCATATGCAAATGTTTGCATGTAATCAGGCAACATTGTCTCATATGTCAGTTTTACATTCTTTTTTAATGTATACACAAGCACTCCCTTTAAACAAACCAATGTTCCACTTTGAATGTCTGCCTGTTTTTATGTATATTTGTAACATCATCTAGTCACCCAAAAATGTTGTTTGCTTTTCAGTCTCATTAATCACGTCACGACCCAGCAAGGGGAACAATTAGGAAAATGGCAAATCATGTGAATCCACAGTAAAACATAGTGATGGGACTCTTCAGATATGCCTACTTACAACTGTCCCTTGTGGCAAAACGTCAGTACGCACGTACTATATGAAAGGGAACCAATCCAAATGAAACTTTTTTTTTTTAATTCTTCACCTTTTCGTCGTTATTTGTCTTTTTCTTTTTTTGTACACTTCAGAGACTTAGAAGTGGAGCCTGAAGTCTAATTTCAGGTAGCGTTGTCACCATTAAAACATGACTCAACACTTTAAGCCATTGTAGCTGATTCATTTCTCAGGCTATGTTCACTAGACCTCATGTTGTTTGTGTCGCATTAGTGGTTTAACCCCACCGGGGTGTCATGTTTTGATCAGGTCGTAATGTTACCATAGGGTCAGCAGCATCTTTCCCACATCTGGTGGAGGACAGGACAGATGAAAGGAAACAGTGCCTTTTAGCTCCACGAGGAGTCAGGAGTAGTACGGGAGGAGGTAGACATATGGAGGAGGATGGAAGAGGTGAGTCTGTGACGGAAAGGGGCACTAATAGAGGTCAAAACCATTAGCCAAGAAATCTGGATGTGGACAGTAGGCCAACACATCAGGGACTGAGAAATGCCCATCCTAGTGTTTTATAGTTTTCTTCCACTAGAGGGTCAGTCCAAACCAAGATGAGAAAAGAGACTCAAGGACAGCTGGGTCAGCAAAACTGTTGAAATATGTAATACTGGACTTTTAAAACAGTAAGTGGTTCATTGTCACACATCCCTGCATAGACGGAAAAAACACTCTCACATACACACACTCTATTTTCATTGCTTTAAGCTTTATCTGAAAGTGGAAGTGATTGGTGTTCAGCAGAGCAGAGAACAGAAACACTCTGTTATCTACCAGTGTTCCCTGGACACTTCACCATGTCTCTGCCACACACACAAAACTCTCACTGAGCTCTGCAATTATGCACACCTCATACATGCACACAGATGGAAGCACACATGCCCAGAAGCAGCAGCAGGAGCCTGAATTCAGGGGAAAAAAATTCATTGTTACAGTGAGAGCTGATGCTGTGTATTGACTGTTACAAGTGGAACAGGAAGATAAAGGAAGAGAGTTTTTGGCAATTAGATCCCATTGTGATGTCTTCATATGAGGCAGTGCAAAGTATAGGAAACCCACCTAAGGTCTGGGCACTACTGGTGGTCTGAAGACGAAAAAAGCTGAAGGTCTGATTGAGATGATGAGCTTGGCTTGACAGGGTTTGGGTGAAGAAGAGGAGGTCACAGCAGTGCACTGACTGACAGTGACAGTGACACTCACAGCAAGAGTGAAAAGAACAGATCTTAAAGTGTGACAAAGACAATGTGATTAGCTGGTTTAGATTGTTCCAAGATCTGACTGGTTGTGTACACCTTGAGTCAGCTGATTACAAGAAGTACGTGTGGAAAGCAGAAGACACTAAATGGAACTAGAGTGGAGGTGATCTCTCTGTCTGAACTTCTGCTAAGCTTCATTTATGTTCTTTCTGGCAGTCGGGTTGGACAATCAGTTTTCTTTCTCAGTGAGGCAGGATTTTGAATCTGTTTTTTAAACTGTAGAAACAAAGTAGATGTTGTTGAATAAAACACAATAAAATACTGTACATTACCCAGGGGCTCAACTTGCATGTCAAAAAAATGCCCTTTGATAAAAATCAGCAACCGCCATAAATAAGATTGGAAAGTGGCACAAGAGAAAGAAAACATGAACTTCCCTGAACATGCCATAAAACAAAACTGAAATTACATTTAGCCACAGACATCACAAGCTACTTCCCTAAATTCTGGACTACTGTGTAGCATCAAACCCTGGGTTTAAAAATAACCCTGTCAGCAGCTGATGTGAGAGATAAAGCAAACAAAGTCCTGCGCCTCCCCATTGAGCACTGCAGACCCAGGAAGCACCAGGCTGGTGAGTTGATGCAGGAAGTGTCAATGCTGCTGCTGTTTTTCATCACTGTCTGTCAGACTCTCTACGATCATCTACTAAAACACAACAACTTGGAGCCATTTTTCAGTTTATGTACATCACAGTGTCTTTTGCACATGTGACATCATTTAGAAATCAATTCTGTAGGAGCAATCATCAAAATTCATGACACTGCGGTCAATGGTCAATATATGCTATGTGTGAATGTAAATGTGTGCTACACTTGCTAAGACGTTTCGGTCTACACAAGACAGGCAAGTGTAAGACAAACCATGAGTATTTCCTGGGTTGCAAAGGAAAACCCTTGGGTCTGTTTTTACCCACAAACCAGTTTGCTGTCGGTGGTCTCCAGTGCGGCTGCTGATTAGATTGGCCTGTCTAAGTAATGAGCTCATGGCCATAAAGCTGCTAAAGTCATTAACCTAATAGAGCCCGCTGTAATGGACGGCCATATTTTGGCATGGACCC
>OMNW01005193.1:1686-13380 GCA_900303245.1 Selene dorsalis | reverse complement strand
CATGTTTGCTGTTTTTAATAACCCCCGGAACAGGTCACATGTCTGATATTGCATTTTTCATCCGAGGCTTTTCTCATTAGCTTCCAGAGTGGCAGGAAGAAAGGTTACCGAGCGGTCAGTATGGTAATAGCAAGCAGAAGAAATGGTTGGGAACAATAGAAACTTATTTTTCATCAGTGCTGTCACGCCGTCCCTTTGTATCCGCCGTGTTTGTGACGGAATATTCATATAGGAGCTACCTCAAAGGCAGAGGTTGAATGTTGAGAAAAGAGACCCTCTTGTCCTCTGCACACGACGTTTTGTCTCTCTCTCTCTATGTGTGTGTGTGTGTGTGTGTGTAGGCATACTTTTGTATGCAGGGATATTTCCATCAGGGAGAGATATTAAAATAAGAAGCTATTCTCTCATTTGAAAACGTGTGAAGAGCAGAGTAGAAGTGATGTGTGTGTGAGTTACTCTGACGTACAGCATCCGCTTTGGCGCACGTTTTGCGCAACATTTCCTCTCTTAATAATATTTTTGTGTGTGATTGTTTTTGACACAATGCTGAAATGCATGCCGGGCCAGATGCAGACACGATGACGTGCTCGTACAGAGAGATCACCTTTGCCGTCTCTAACCCCCCCAAAAACACATTAGTTGTCTATATGTACCCTGTAGAACCGAATTTGTGTCACATGCAAACAATCGCAAATACGTCTCTACAGGAATACATGGGCAACTGAAATACCACGCCAGCCAATGGATGCTCCTGCTCCTCTGCACGTCTTCTTTCTTTTTTTGGCATTTCTTCTTTTTTTCCCCCCTTGCTATTGCACACAGCAGCATCTCTGATATGCTCCTACAGTCTAGACCCAGACACTAGCAATGCAATAACATTGTCACAAATTGTATTCATAGTCCAGACAGCCATGGATTGAGTCGCTAGGCCACAGAGAGTAAACCCATGTGTGCAGTCTGCGGCTTCTACTGTGTCAGACCCTGTAAAACACGTTAGGAACCAGGGGTCGTTTAAAAGTGACTGATTTACGGCTTTTATTGCTCTATAAAACGCCTCTAACATCCTCGCTAGAGGTAATAGAAATGTCGTGCGCATTCTGCACAAACAGAACAGCCAGAAATATGTCACTTCACGTCGTTTTTTTAAACCATATTATGTAATTATCCCTGTGGAAATAGATACACCCGTTTACAATGTAGCAACGTGGTGCCGTTTGCTCTTTGTCATTATCATCATTAGTATCATTACTATTTCTGCTTTTCCGTGGCTGCTGATGAGCGCACAGATGAAGACATATGTGAAAGAAAACAAAGTGTGGTGTGGATGTTCTTTAGGAGGCAGCTGAGCTGTTAGGGAGTAAACCTCTCTGTCTGCCTGACCACAGCTGACCCCGAGATAAGAATGAGGAGCCTACAGCTCGTGACAAGTTTATACAACCAGGCAGTATCAGTTTACAATATCACAGCATACCTCCAGTAATGGGGCTGATGGTCAGTGCCTCAGCCAAGATTAGCCTGCAACATGGCAGCTGGGCTGGATTTTTTAATTTTTCTTTTCCTTTCTTTCCCCCCTTTTTTTAAATAAGTGGGACATAGACGTAGCTGCAGGATCATGCAAACAGGATTGTAATTTTTTATTTCTGCACGTGTGTGTGTGTTAGATACTTCAGATTCTTCCTCACAACATTTTCTTTCCTTAAGTTTGATTTGAATTGTGGCTGCGCTTTCAAGATCTCCTCTTTCATCTGCTGCTCACAGAGCAGCCACAGTCCACACACAGATTCCCTTCACTGACTGATTCTTCTGTTTTTATTTGGGCTGAAACAAACACACCACATCTCTCAAGAAACAGAAAAGGACTTGTGAAGGAGGAGGTGGAGAGAAAGCAGCTGGGAGCAGATTGTTTTGTCAGAAAACCCTTCAGTCGTGTTTGAGAATATAACCCCTGATCTGATTTAGTTACTTTCTAACCACACAGAAGACAGTTGTGAGCAGAGGCTGCACTTGGAAAACTGTTCAGCTACTAGATGTGTGAGTGCACTACTGCTGCAACAACCTCATTTACCCTTAACTTCACTGTGACACAGTAGTAGTGCACTGCAGTAAAGACAGCTCATCCTGATGTTTAGCTGCTCTCAGGTCTGTCACACCATGATGGTGCTGCTCTGCACAGTTGTCAGATTAGTGACACCACAGTGGTACTGTTCTGCAGCTGGCTGGCATTACTGGATGTCACATTGGTGCCATGGTGTTAGTCTGCTCTGTTGGCTGTTCCCTGGTTGTTGAGCCTGTGACAGCAGTTGTAGTGTTTTACCACATGATATTTCTCTGCTGCTTTTAAACTGTTTTGTTGGTAACATTACAATATTCATGTTATTGATTTGTACTTGTGGATGGTTTTAAGTTGTGTAGTTGCATACTTTTCCGAATTAGAAGTTGTCATGACTTAACGCACATGTTGCACTCTGACCTTTTAACTTTTTGTACTTTGCACCACAGACTAAGTCCATCAAACTCTTATTATTGTATCTCGACCATTCTCTTTATTATCTGTACATTGTTATACAACATCTCACTCCAGATGCAGCAGTTTGTATTTCTTTCTTCTCAAAGCTGTGACATTCAAAACCATGTTGTAACGCATATGCGTGTCAGATGAGGAATCGTTACTGAAATCATTTACAGTCATCCGCAGAGATAGTCAATTGAAATGTGAAGGCCCTGCTGATGAGAGAAGAGACTGGAACCAGCAGACAAATGTCTCATCATTGAATGAAGGCTGTTGTTTAGGCAGTCTGACTCTTGCTGTCCACCTTTCTCCAGCGTTATAAATTATCAGGCCTATTTTCAGAAATTAACCACACCTCCAGAGCATCTCAGCAGCCCAGTCCTCTCTGACATTTAGAGTTACAACCAACCTGTTAAATGTTGCTGCTCAAGAGCTTTTTCAGAATATCATCTCACACAGAAGTGATGCAGCTCCGATTCTTTAAGCGTATTAATGGAGCATAATCTGTGTCACAGCTGAAGTGCTGTTAGTAAAGTCTGTGCCTTCATTAATTAGCAGATAACCTTTATATAAGGCGTGCAGGCGAACAAAATGATGGCTTTGCTATTGTTGTGCCTTATCCTTGGCGAATCACCTATTGTCCCTTTGAATAATTGAGACCAGCGGATTTTGCCTGTTTTATTTTTTCCTTGGTCAGCAACTAGCTACTAGTTTTGTCCCCAAGATCAATTGCCTTGGTAACACAACCAGAGAGAGAGGGAGAGAGAGAGGGGGAGAGAGAGAATGAGCGAGAGAGAAAGAGAGAGAGAGAGAGATTTGTGCCCACAATGGCGACTGTAGGTATGCTAAATACCTCTGGTTCCTTATCCGGGAACTACCTCTTACTCTGCTATTGGGCCATTGGGTCACGTGGTAAAAGTAACTTTACAGGGCTGCTCGCAAGTAGGAGGGCTTTATGGAGCAGAAAAACGACAAAGCTAGAAAAATTATTTTCCACTCCAGAAATTAATGATCATGAGCTCGTATTTGATGGAGTCTAACTACATTGATCCGAAATTTCCTCCATGCGAGGAATATTCGCAAAATAACTACATCCCTGAGCATAGTCCAGAATATTACAGCCGCGCAAGGGACACTGGCTACCAGCATCACCACCAGGAGTTATATCCTCCGCGGGCGAGCTACCAAGAGCGCCAGTATAACTGTGCAAGCATCCCTGAACCTGACACGCCAAGGGGACATGGAATACCCCATTCTGCGCACCTGCTGACAGGGAAAGGGCAGCCTGCTTCATGTGAAACCCCACAGTTGTCTATGTCCCCCGCCACCCCACCGGCCGCAACCTCCGCCTGCAACCAAGCTACCCCGGAGCATCCAAACAGCACAGCCTCCTCCAAGCAGCCCGTGGTGTACCCATGGATGAAGAAAATTCACGTCAGCACTGGTAGGCAACTTGTGTGTTTATGTTCCCTGCTCTCTCCGTGCTCCTCTCTCCCCTTCCCTCCCTTTATCAGTCCCTCTGACTCCCATCTCGTTGCCAGCCCCTGTTTCGATAGCAGGGAAGCCTTTGAAATGGCACAATTGAGGCGGATTTACGACTCGGCATTGGTAATTACACCCACCATAAATTTTATAGCCGAGGTATACTCAGGGCAGCCGTATCACCATGTGGCTTCTGCTGTTATGTATTGCGCGATAGAGAAAGGGGGAGAAATGAATAAGAAAAAAAATTGAGCTTTGTAATCTTGCATTAATAATTTAGTTCATAGTTGGATGTGAGTGTCCTCTCATTACGCCGAGAAGTTCTTAACTTCCCATTTGAATTTCTCAAACAGCTAAACATTCATATCCAATAAATCTTTCTCGCCATATCTCAGTTGAGGCCATTCTTGTTTACCCCTCCTTTCCTCCCTTCTCTGTCTCCCTTTCTCTCCACTTCTCCCTTTTTCCAGTGAACTCGGGTTACAATGGGACGGAGCCCAAGCGGTCTAGGACAGCTTACACCCGGCAGCAAGTCTTAGAATTGGAGAAGGAATTCCACTATAACCGATATTTAACTCGGCGGAGGCGCATCGAGATCGCCCACACCCTGGTTCTCTCCGAGCGACAGATTAAAATCTGGTTTCAAAACCGCAGGATGAAATGGAAAAAGGATCACAGGCTCCCGAACACCAAAGTGAGATCTTCCTCCTCCTCCTCCGGGTCCAACACAAGCTCAGCAGCCGGCGCTGTTGCCGCTGCCTCGGCCACTAACACTGGGGCCCCCGACGAACTCACCGGAGCACAGCATGGCGAGGATATTACCAGGTTATAAAACCACCAACCACGGTTGTGGCTAGAAAAAAGAACTGGTTATTTATAGAACAATTATATATTTTGTTTTCGTAGCTATCTTGTGCGGTTTCCTTTAAGTCCAAAGTTATATAAAATGCATGTTATATAGCATGGATTACTGCGAATACCGATGAATTATTTTTACGTGACACAGGGTTTAATTTATTTGAAGCTCAATTAAAATGATGTTTTTTATTAAAATGTTTTGAATGAAGGAAAAAAAAGTAGAAAAAATATACATTTTATCAAAATGTTATTGTGGGCCATTCTTTTGCCCTGCTGCCCAAGGTGAAATGCACAATCTATTTATTTCAAGCAACACTGGAAGGAAATCAATATAATAATAGTTATTTTTGGTATAAAAAGCTGGAACACACCATTGATCTTGAACTTGTATGTTTAGGATAATAACAATGTGTGAATTACCTCGTGTATTTCAAAAACAGGATTTTGATTTACAATTTAGTTTTGTGGTGTTGATGTTGTGTTTAGACCGTTAAAAAGCAGATTATTGTGAAATGCAATAAACGGAGTTTAGTGTTCTTGTGCTAATCATATTGGTCAATAAAACAGTGAGTGTCTACTAGTTTTATATACGTTTGGTCGAACTTCATTTTAGGCAAGATGAGGTCTAACTATGGTTTTGGTTGTCTGGAGGACTCTCCTGAAAAGTGTACAGACTTGTGGATATTTGAACATTTCACGAAGGAAACGAGAATCACTGTGTTTTCAAACTGTTTATCAAACCTGCAGCTGATTTTATGCGTCTTTGAATTAGCAATGTGTACAGACAGTGTGTATGTGTGTGTGTGTGTGTGTGTGTGTGTGTGTGTGTGTGTGTTTTAAAGCTTCACTCATAATGGACTGAAGTTATTTCTAAAATCTGAAAATGACATAGTTTGCGCTGTGCATTATGTGCAACCTCATCAGTCTGAAGGGCATTCAATTAACGCTAAAGACAAGCCACTGAGGCCCTCCACTCCACTCCTCTCCTCCACTCCTCCTCTCCTCTCCTCTTCTCTTCTCTCCACACTGCACTGCCTCTGCCACAGCCACGACTGAAGCTCTCTGCTTCCTTCGTCCTCACTTGAACACAAAGCTGCATGCGATTCCTTTAGAGGACATTTGCAATGTGTTAGAGATGATAGATTGTTGTGAAAATATTCTTATTCATTTTGTAACCTATAGTTGCCCTGCTTTTTCTATAATCCACTGCGCCATGCGACTGAGTTTTCAAATGTAAAAAAAAAAAAAAAAAAAAAAATTACAAATAAAAATAAAACAAAAAATAAAGTCGTCAACTGCAGATAGATTGAATATAATGCGTCATGTGGTTTTGGTTAAATAACAGTGCGGATGGTGATGGAGTAAAGCAGCTGACCTTTGTTATCAGTGCCTGCTTGTCTGGAAGGAGCAATGCTGATGTTTCCCTCTGTGCTCACACTTAGCTTTTGCTTGTATAAACACTTTTGTCACATTTACATGCGGTCTCTCCCCAGTGGGCAGTTTGCCTCCAGAGTGTGCAGCAGCAGCAGCAGCAGCAGCAGCTCGCGAGAATAGCCTGCACAAAAAAAAGAAAAAGAAAGAAAGAAACACTAGTATTTCAAAAAACGGCGCTAAACGCGTCCTCTGCCACGTCATCTGGCAGGAGGACCAGCACACGACAGGACTGTTCACGACTGTAGATCAGCTGTTTGACCAAATATCACCCAAACTGCAGTTCGGGACAAATATTTTTCTCTTTTTCCACATTTGCATTGGTTAAAAAAATCTGGGCAGTCTTTTTGCAGAAGGATTTCAGTTTAAACATGACTCAAAGCCAAAGACGCGCAAGAATTTGATAGATTATTGAAATTGTGACATGAATAGGCCTTATAAAATGCCTTGCGTAGTGGGGGGCAAAGGAGCACAAAGGGAAGAGGTATTCTCCATCATCAATCTTTCACTACACAGCTTTGTGTTACGCTCTGGAAAACAACTCCAACAGCCAGTTTTGATCCCAACAAATATCATGTACCAGGCCGCCTCCTTTCGCCCATCACTCCCCAAGTGTGGGAGCTAAACTGGACTTTTAAAACGAACCGTTTTGACTGGACCATTGCAGATAGCTACCGTCTGCTGTTTTTTTTTTTTTTTTTTTTTTTTTTTTTGGACGTGGCTTTGGAAAATCACTAGAATGGGTGTTGAGACGTGTCGCTGAAAAATGAATCCAGAAGCCTTTATGTTGCTGGACAGATTAGAGAAATTAATGTGCTCGCCACAGTCGCAGCATCCCTCCAGTCCCTTTCTCGGCCCTGTCGCCTCCATGTCGCGAGGCTGAAAAGGTACTTTATTGAAGTTTGGGGGCGAAGTGGGAGAAGGCCGAGTTCACCTCGGGGACACATTTTCTGTCCCATTAGGCTCATTTCAGTCTGGATGGCCGACCTCTCCAACCCTGTGACCTGACTCACGCTCTATACGTGTACCTTCTGTGTGCGCCCTCGCTGGTCCCCCTCGGCCACGGCTTTTGTGGATGTTTTCTTTTTTTTGTGTGTGTGACTTCAGTGAAGTGTTGCTCCCTTTATCATCAGCATGACCCAGGACGGTGCTGGGCCCTCGGACAGTGCTCCTCTCTGCAGGACTTCACTTCCAAACAAGCGCCCTCTTCTTTAACTGGGGCATCTTGTGATTTGATGTGATTTGTGCAACCGTGTAACTGTTGCAGGGAGTTAACGTGGCTGCAGGAGAAGTTCACATCCGTCCTGAAACATCCTCAGTGATTTTAAGAGACATGCGTGGAGGTGACTGTCTTAAAGCTTGTCTGTGGGGAAAGGGAAATATTGTACATTTATTTATTCATTGTGTACTGAAGTTAGCAACAACATATGAAACTTCATACAAAACACCCAACCCTAAAGATCCAACCCTATCCCTAAAGACCCCCCCACCCCAAAAAAAAAGGAAAAAACAAAAATCCAACTCCAACTATAACCCGAATAATTATGATAATAATAATAATATGAATCCAACTCTAACCATAAAGATCCAACCCTCCCCTAACCTCACAAAAAAAGAAAAAGATCCAGGCACTAGTTACATCACTCCCTAAAGTCTCCAAAAACAGGAGACAGTAAAAATAGTTCCTGCGGTCACATGACTTTCGTGTGACTTGAGAGAATAGCTGGTCTCAGGTCAGCACCTCCAGTCAAAAGTGAGTGTCTGCCAATTATAGCTGGCTGTGTCTGACAGTACTGGGACAGCTGGGCGTTGTGATTAGTTTAGTGACAGGGACCTTCAAGCGTGTTGTCACAAGAAAAGAAACCTTGATGACTTTCGACAGAGTCTCCAAAACATTTATTTTTATCCAGATGCAGATTTTCTCCTCAGAGGAGAAGGAAACTAACCCACATAGCTTTTTGTCGCAAACTAAATATATACAGCCAAACGCTCCACAAACTGAATCATTATATCAAAAATACAAAATGTGAACGATGCTGAGCTGCTCATTGTTTTTTTTTTTCATCTATTTAGAAAATCTCACTCATGCCTCTGTTGCCTTGGATTTATGACACGTTTCTGTGTTTTTGATGCTCTGAGCAACAAGTTCGTCCTCTCTTGTGTGGCCACGAGCAGATCTCGAGCACTGATGGAAAAATATGAAGACAGCGTGTCCTCCAAGATAAACAGCTGGCACTGAAAGCCAAACAACTCATCTCGGTGTCTGTCATTTGTGTGTGATAATTCATCCCGCTGCTCGTAACCTGTAAAGGTGCAGCTCGGATTTCACTCTGAACAAGCAGGGACGTCTCTTTTGTTTGAGATCTTGTAATTGAAGATTAGTGTAAAGTAGAAACTGGGCACGTGAAGCACACTTTGATTTTATTTTTAGACCTTTTTTTTTGTTGGCCGTGGATTTAACTAATGGTCACTTATAAGGTCTGGCTGGATTTATTATGGAAATAAACAAAATGTGTGGTTTAAAAATATTATCTAAAGAAAAGCTCACGTCGTCTGTCAGTCATAAATCAGTCGAGTCTCGCGCTGTGTTATTAAACCCTGCTCCAATGCGCGCGCACTGTTACACAGCGGAAACCTATATAAATATTTACATAGATTTACATAGTTATTTATTATCATAATATTTAAAGATGGGAGAGCAAGTTGTATACTTTATTCTTCTCTGTTCTCGTGTGATCCAAGCAAGCAAGTGATTCATTCAATCCATAAAGTTATATAGTCTTACCTGTCAGAAGATCAACATGAATGACAAAAACAAACATATTATCCCTGACTAATGGCTAAGTTTCCTGTCCCCTTTTATGAATGAGCACAATTCATAAAGTTTAGAATAAACTCTTTTGATTTTCAATTCCGTCCATTCATTTATAGCTCTGAGCTGGCCTTTGCTTTAAGCTCAGTGTGTGGAGTAGTGTGAGGCATTGAGAGGCGGCAGTCACCATTAACCCCAGCACCACGCAGGAATCTGCTGTATTTTATGTGTTTGAGGCTCAGTGTTTAAATTCCTCAGCACTTACTCAGCTCTAACTGGTTTCTTCTCTGACTTGAGACTGTTGAATCACACATGATTCTCAGCTCACATTGCACCGCTGCAGGCTCCCTGTGATTTATGGAGCACCTCAGGCGAGGGCTCTCTCTCTCTCTCTACCCCTCTCTCTCTTTACCTCTCTCTACCTCTCTCTCTCTCCCTACCTCTCTCTCTCTCTCTCTCTCTCTCTCGGAAGATACAAAAACTTTACACAAACAGCTATCGAAATGTTTGAACAACCGGAGAACAGAAGTGATCAGCTGCTCTGAGGCTGGTCTGCTTTTATTACCTGCTCTCTCATCGGGTTGAGCACAAGTGTTTTTCCACTCGTCTCAGGTGAGTGTCTTCTTCAACCACTTTGGTTTGTAATGAAAGGCCCGGGACCAGTGTATTGTTATGGTGTAGTGTGTTTAAACGGCAGCCATGGCAGCTGCATAAAGGCCTGCGAGTTGAAACAGGGGTCACGCTGCTATTTTCCAGGGACAGAGAGGGAGAGGCTCTCTTCGCATTGACCAGCAGTGGGTGTGTCATAAATCCGTAAATCTCTCCCCCTCCATCCGTTCACTCAAGGGAGCAGATGCACCATGTCTTCTTTTCTCTGCGCGTGCGTGTGCGTGTGCGCGCGCCAAAGAGAGAGAGACAGAGAGAGAGAGAGAGAGAGAGAGAGAGAGAGAGAGAGGTACATGAATTTACATAAAACTAGATTTTAAAACTCCATCAGACATGTTAAAATGATTTACTGTCAGTGCTGGCAAAGCTTTCAAGCAGGGGACGACAAAGCAGCTTGGAGCAACGCTTGATATCCCGCTGTAGACTTCCAACATCACATCGCATAGGAAATGATGGCCTGGGTAAACTTGCCAGTAATACTTTATGTCATCATAACGCCTCGGTGAGGAATATTTCATTGGCCTATTTGCTGCATCGTTGAGGACCATCGAAATTACAGTCATTTTGCTCCGTTCAAGGTGTCACCGGGGGCCCAGACAGCCACTGGATTGAGTTATGATTATGTTATTCACTTTTCATTAGCAAAGATGATCTGAATATGGGATGCCGAGACTATAGATCCACAATTATGTATGGGTTAAGTGAAAATGCGCTTTTCATTTGATTTGTTCTCTGGAAATGATTCTCCGGTGTCTTTGTGCGGCCACCAGTTGCATTTGTACAACAGTCATCTCCTACTTGAAGCAGCTGCTGCAGCATGAGGGCTTGTGTTTATACATGTCCTTACACACTGTTTTATAAGGCGGACAGCATGTCAAATATTATCTAAATGTAAAAACAAAAGGGTCACACCACTTCCAACATTTAAAACAGAGAACTGGAGCAGCCTCTCCCTCCCCGAGTCCAAGACTTATTATACCATGAATACTTTTTCTGACTGTTTAAAGTTTGTTTACATCAGACATGCTTGTGGTAAAGTAGGCCCTGCTTTCATTTCTATCAGTTGAGAAAACAAAATTGTGTACACACAAGCTGTCAAGGCCTATTTTACATCCTGCATCTGATTTCACTGGAAGAAATTCCAGTTTTTCTGCTGCAGCATTATTTTATTCAAAGTCTGGAGACATCCAGAAAAAAAAATATTTCTCCTGAGTAGAAAGAACAAAAATTTATACCCAGATTTTAGACTTTGAGATGGCACTTCACTGGCTCGCTGCTGCAGGATTTATGTGAGCATGCACTCTGCACAGACAGGCCAGGATTTACAGTGGGCTGTCCCACACATCAGGCCCAAATTAATACTCTATGTTAATGCACATGCTTATGCAAAAGTCAGGACTTGTTTGGGAAATTGACAATGTGTGTCTTTTCCTCACTTATGAAGTGCAGACTGCAAACTCTAGTCCTTTCATTTCACTCTGCATTGTTTACAGCAATATAGGGCACCGGGCCCATAAATCTTCTCCTTGCTCTGCCAAGACAGCGCCATTTGTATGCACCGTTTTAACCGACAGCATCCTCTGCCCATTAACGTCTTCTCCCCAGCTCTCTCTCAGTCTCCTCTTATCTGCTCAGCTCTGTCCCCTGGAAATACATTAACTGATCCGTGCTTTGGTTGAGCTCTGAAAACCAATTATGTTTTTTTTTTAAGTGAAAGGAATATATAATTTATAGTAAAATAAATAAATAAACAAAAATACAAGCATGGTGTTGCAATTCTCCACATTTTCCTGCCTGAGCGCATGCAGCTGCACATTCTCTCCCACTCCCCGGCAGCTCTCTCTCTCCCTGTCTCTGTCTCTGTCTCTCTCTCTTTAAGTTATTGGTATGAAAAATAAAAGTTTATCGACAATTTCCTTGGTTGTTTGTGTCAGCA
>OMNW01005185.1:1948-14318 GCA_900303245.1 Selene dorsalis | reverse complement strand
TTTTTTTTTAAAAATCTTAATCTTATTTTAACCCATAATATAATATCCTACTATCGAGTAGCCTGTGAAGCTACAGTCAGGGCTAATACAGCCCTAAAAGCAAAACATATTGTGGTCATGCTACTTCTGTTCTTTATAAAGCATGCTGTTATTAAAATTTGTGGTTGTTATCATAGAGTACACTTTGTAGCAGCTTTTAAACTATAATGATTAATGGCGTTTGGTATTACAGGAGCCTTTCATAGTGCATATTCTTGACAGCACCGCAGTATTTTTTTCAGATTTGCACCAAAGCTTTATGGGTAATTTCTTGCTGGATTAACCTGAAAAAGGGGTCCCGGGGTTGCACTGGAGCTTTCCAATACCTGACCTCCAGGATTTTTGTGTGATCTGATCATTCAACTGTAATCACGAAAATCTGTAAACTACAAGTGAACACAGGAACCATGAGGAAATGAATTTACCCGAACACTTATTACATCATGTGCTCCAAAATTGCATATTACTGAACAAACTTTCAAAGAAGATAAACACAAACCTGTTGATATAAAGTGAGACTGGAACCTCAGGGGAGTTGCCCACTTTGCCCAGTTGGTAATCAAGCTGTTTGGGGCAATTGCTTTTAGTGCTGTGATGATCTGTCTTAGCAGTGGAGCAGGTGTATATCACCTGGAGTGTTGCTGATGTTTTCGATCAGAACCAAACATGGTGTTATCTCTGACTTAGCTCCTGGTAGCGAAGCTAATTAGCAATGTCAGTTTAATAAAGATGATCTATGGCCGCAAGTTCAATGGTTATATTCTGTATGTAGGTTAATAAAAGTGTTGCAAGTAAGTAAACCAGTATTCTGTGAATTATTTCCCAGTGAATAAATAATCACCCAAACAAAACACAAAGTGTAATTTTAATTTGAAAGTTTATTTGGAGTCACCCCCCCCCAAATAAGTAATATAACACGTTTAAATGAGAAGATTTGAAATGTAGGGGACAGTAGAATAGACCTCATAAAAGATAATACAGAACTGCTCTCCAAAACATATTACACTGGTTCTTCATACAGTAAAAATACATGTCAAGTGAGACAGAGAAAGGACGCTTTGGATACTTGTTGATTAAAGTTTGCATGAAAAAGCTCCCTTTACCTTTGAGGGTTAAATGATATCTGATAAATGTTCTGATAAGTGCAACACTGTAGATGATGGAAGTATTCCCCAAATAAATCAAGCTTTTATTGTTTGGTTTGAAATCATGCACACCACTCTGATAATGATGCTAACGCTTGTGCCAAGTGCTGTATGTCTCAAGTCTGTTCAGAAACTGGATAATCGGTTACCTCTGGCCTCAAGGTGGACCTCACAGTCAAGTTATGATTGCTCTTTAAAGTGTCCTGATACAGTTTACATCAGTTTAAGAGCACTTACTGCACTGACTTACTGTACTGACTTGCCAACATTTTCCACGTGAGGATGTAGAGGGAGTGTGATAGGTGAGTAAGGAACAGTTTCGTAGTTGGCTTTTCATTCATTGTTCTTTCATTCATGTAGTTCTCTTCTTAATCTATTCACATATCCAGGGCAGCCACCTTTCCAATGACGCAAAGTCCTCCTCCCATTTAATCGCTTTAGCTTCATCTATCTGCTCTGATGTTCGAGATCAAGTGACATGCGGCGCCGCGTGCACCCCCCCCACCCACCTTGCACTACCGCTTACACACAGGAAACGCGTTCCCGTGCACACGCTCCAGCCTCGTGACACCCCGGCTGGAGACACGCGCACTGGCACGCGAGTGGTGATGCTGCATTCACGCTGTGGCCTTAAAGAAAGGAAGAAAAAAAAGTAGCAGAAGAAGAAAAAGAAAGGAAACACGGGACTGTATTAGCATCGCGAGATGATAGCGGAGCATTATGGCAAACTGCCAATCTTAGCCAAGGTGATTTCCTATTCTAACGCCCACAAACGGTGATGTGTGCGTGCGTGCGTGTGTGTGTGTGACTGTTCTTTGTTTATATTTTGATTATTCCTTGTCTGGAGTTATTGCCAAACTAAAGAGCTGGCAAGTTTTTTTTTTTTTGTTTTTTTTTTTAAGGATTTAAAGGTAAACACATGTAGCCTACAGGATACGACTGTATACTGTACATTTCAGCTGATCTTATTTTGCCATGTCAACTTCTGATTATAGAAAGAAATAAAAAAACATTTTTGTGGGTTTAAAATAAACTTTTCTCGCCTCCCCATGGACCACAGTATCCTCCACCAGAAATATCCAAGAACTGTTGATCCAGGGATAATAGTAAAATAAAGTCCTTGTTCACACGACCAGAACATTTTCAGAAACCTTTTTGGATGCACACACATGAAATGCTACTGGGGCTTGTGTAACAGTGCTTTAACACTGTAGGGTTAGCAGCTAGGTTCTTCTCTTAACTTCTTCAGTGCTTTTCAAACTGTCATCCAAAGTTCTGCTGTGGCATTCAAATCCCTGCAAAGCCCCCTCATACCGACATGACTTCATCACTATGTGCACCTGATCATGTCGGAGTTTACATGAACTACAGCTCCCCCCAGCCCTGCCAGGAGCCATTACAGCTTTCTCAGAGTGGTTGCCAATATCCAGACAAGTGAAAGGAAAATGTCCTGGTGCAGGGTCCTTCCTTTCTATAATGTGGTTTTCATTAATTAAGCCCTTAGGGCGAGGAACCATCATGACTGAAACAGGTGATGGTGGTCTGATGGAGCTCAATGGAGACTGATGCAGTAATGTCCTTCCACATAAGAAGCCACTTTTAATGCAGAGAGGGTGTGTGGGTGTGGACAGACACCCAGACTGTGGTAACTTCCATCAGGAAGTATGGGGAAATTCTATAATAATAAAAGCTGTGAAGAGATGATGTAACGTCTCGAGGCTCTGCACATGTTGGCTGATAAATCACAGATGACATCCAGATCAAACTAAATTCAGATCACTGTTGCTCGGATCTGGACCAGTTTGCCTTTGGATCCGTTTGTCACAGACGGTATGGTTCACCTTGAGCTTGAGGAGCTAATGACAGGAACTTTCTCACACATGTCGTTGCCAAGACAGAGATGCTCCATTTTTACATCCTTCTTTTACTTCATAGCATCAATTACAATACCCATAATAACTCAATATTTTTACTAATAAACAACTTAATTATTGATACAGACATCAGATTATTTAGAGATGTCGGAATCAAGATAGGTCTGAGTAAATGAGAAATACTAAAAATGTAAAAAAGAAAAACAAACAAACAAAAAAACAAACACCACCAACTGTAATGCAAAAGACAAAAAAAGTTCAATCAGAGTTTCCCAATGCTCATGAGACATTGGCTTTAGCAACATACATTTTGCTAGCCTTGATATAATGAACAACATATTGTATTTAGTACTGTGCTATGGTATAGCATGGGACGTTGCTAACCTTAACTTAGTTCACATTACTGATGTAGATATTGTAGTGGCAATTCAGTGTCTGAATGAACAAATATAATACTGGTACAAGTTTCTAGTGTGTAACATTGTTAGCAGGACAAATATGACGCAACTTAGCATAGATTAGCTTTCTTCTGCTGCTGCATACTTTGTTTGATCTCACAAACCGAATCCTGGCTGATAGCAGAGTTTGAGCACTGTGCTCGTGACAGTGATGATGATGGTAATGATGGTGATGGGCTGTCAAGAAGATGACTGGATGATATACTGTCTGTGTCTTCTTCCTTTGACTTCTCTTTGTTTTGGAGTCATTGGTGTCAGGAATGGCCTAAAAGCTACAAGGTCAAGATATGAGGTTGTTTTCTTCTTTGTTGTCTTTTATTTTCTCAGCATTTTTCCAAACTCTGTATAGTGAAGTCTTGAGTTTGCTGTTGTTTTTTTTTTTTATTGTGGCTCTCTTGCCAGGAGAATAATAATGTTGTTCTTAATTAATCTCTAAATGTCTAAATGTAATACAAAATCTTATCAAATCCATATGAGCAGATGATGCAGGGACACTATCTTATGTTATTCTGATATTGGTACCATCTGTACACTTCACAGTTCAGAGCATAAATGCTCACTCTTCTTTGTCTATGGCCACATTAGTACCACTAGATGAAAACACCAGTTAGCTGAATGCAATTTTTTTCTCACCTCACCCCATTACCTCAGTCAATATCTAATCCCTCTCTTCCTCCTTGTGATGTTTCTATTGATTCCGCCGACACGATCTACCATGCTCCTTAGTATGTGTATTAATGATCCTTCACCTTCCCTCTCTTTCTTTCACTAACGTGCACATACGCACAAGCAACTAGTGCTATTAGTTTGAAGACACTTTGACAGAGATGCACGTGCGTGTGAGTGTAAGTGCGTGGGAGTGTTGGCAGTTGAGGGGATTGAAATATCACACAGAGACTGATGGGAACTGAGAGATGAATACCAAGTAGTTCAGAACTGCATGTATTTTTGAACATGAACATGATCCTGGGTTGCGTGGTCAGAATGAGAAAACTTTGTGTTGCCTCAAGCGGACTACAAAAACCGTAGGCTCCCTCACCACAAGCACTGACCTCTAGGACAGGCAAGCATCATGGTGGTTGCATTGCACGGTAGAGCACACTGCAGTAACTGCTGATGCCATCTGCTGGTAAAAAACATAAACTGCAGTCATGGTGTTCACTCAGATCCTCAGATCAAGCACCTTTTTTTTTTTTTTTTCAAGCGTTTCAAGCATTTGTGATGCTGTTGTTTTCGTGAATAATCAGTTTTCTTGCAACATTTTCTATGCTTGTGCTTCATAGAGTGCAGTGATATAATGACAAGATGAAACAAACAGATGCTTCTCACAGGTCTGGATTGTCTGCATGCTTCAAAGTTGTACAGAATTATCACTGCTGGTGGCAAATAAATCAGTGATGAGTGTGAATCCACTATTCAAAGTCTCACATCAAGCATTTGAAATATCTAGCAAATGAATCACAATTTGCTCCGAGAGTATTATGAAATGATGCCTACTCTCGCTGTAATTCAAGATCGAAATCCCAGTTGCTGCATTTATGAATGAATGAGCTTTACCACCCCTTGGTATTTTTTGCCTCTTTGGAATTTAAATGTATGCAAAGATCAAAGCTACCCTTCAGGAGGCAGTGGTGGTGCAATAAGCAGAAACCCCCAGACTATTCACAAAGCAGTCCCTCTTCTACTGTAACTGAGTCAAAGCCTCCATCGCACAGTCAGAGGTGCTACTGCAAACTGTCAGCAGGGGGCAGGAGTGCTCAGGAGTGTTTCCTTCTCCCTCCCCCTCTCCCTTATGACTTTCTCTCTGTAGCTGTTTGTCGATCTGCTCATAGTAAATGATAAGCACATGCATTGCTCATACACAAATTCACATATACAGTGTACTACATACACATTTACATATTGATTTCCTTGGGCAAAATCAAGATGTTTACACAGAGTTGTGCATATTCAAATAAACGCCCGTACAGACGTCACATCCAGTTGCTCCTGAGCCTGGGATGACATTGCAGTTTCTCTCTGATCACAAGATCACGCTTATTATGCTCTTATGTGGTCCCGAAGTGACTTCACAAGGTCGCGACCTCCCCATTCCTCCACCACTCGTGGCTCCACCGCTGCACCACATGATCAAGGTTCAGCTACATCACACATCCCTTCACAGCCACACATCTACCGACTTCCTATTTATACCAGATTGTTAATGGCTACTCTTATTAATTTCACAGGGAGGCAATCAAACAAAGCCTTACTCTGGGGGGGCGGGGCGCAGCAGATGTCTGGTGTAACCTTCGAAATATTTTCAAATTGGCCCTTACCAGTCAGGCCACAACCTTGGTGCTGGGAGGATGATATCAAGGGGCGAGAGGGAGAGGGAGGGGAAGAGAAGTAAGTTGTATGCGAGGAAAGCTGGAAAAGACAAACGAGTATGTAAGATGTAGGGGGAGAGTAAAAATCGAATGAGGGAGGGAAGGCTGATATCAAAGAGGCCTTTGTTGAAGCCACCCTCAGTGGCTGTATGAGGATCAGAGCCAGAGAGCAGCGGACCTTGAGGACCTTGAGAGGGGGAATTGAATGCTTACGGTGCAGAACTCTATCTTCAAGGCTCTCTGCCCTCAACTTTTTCATTTTTATCATTAATTATTTTTCGCTAATTGCCAGGATTAGAAAAAGAGGGAGAGAGAAAGGGCGCTCTGGGTCTCTGGAGTCTTAGACCAAAGTGTGTGTGTGTGTGTGCGTGTGCGCGCCTATGTGCCTACATATACACTTCTTGTGTGTATATAAAGAAAAGAACAAGGGGAAGAAGCACAAATTGAACATTCTTGGTCAGCAAGGTTGTTAGCGCTCTGTAGTTGATTGTGCTTGTTGAACCATAGAGCTATTTCCATTAAATTAAGACGATGGTCATAGCCCAGCAATGTCCTTGTACAACAGTTAACACTGGAGGTGAATGACTGTGATTTTTATGCTTCCATAGCCGCGACAGCCGTGGCTGGAGGCTTTATGTTTTTTGGTTGTCTGTCCTTCCATCCGTCTGTTCTCGTGAACGCAATATATCCCAGGAACGCCTGAAGGGACTTGATACAAACATTAACTTAAGACTCAAGGTTGAGCTGATCAGGTTTATGTTCGTGAAGGTCAAAGTTCAAGCTTACTGTGACCTCACATCTTTCTCATTGTTCCTTCCATTCCTATGACGCCTTAATAAAGTTTATTTAATTCTGATCCAAACCAGTATTTAGACCAAGAATGAATCAGATGGTCAAAGGTTGGCTTCACGATGACATCACACTGCTCTACTGAAACGCCCCAGGCCATTATTAATCACTGTAACTCAGGAGCAGAAGGGGAGGTTTTGACTATATTTTCTCCTACTTGACTGGTTGTTGGAGGCAAACAGTCACAAGGCAGTAATTCTGCGTTTTTCCTGGCCGGTTCTGTGAGACTGCTCTTACTTACTGGAAAGCCACAAGCTTTGTCATGGTTTGATTAAAAAAAGTGTCCTGTCTTGTAGCTCCATCCGTCCATGCAATGTCTCCTTCCTGTTTTCTAGAGAGACGGATACAATATTTATCTGAATCATCTTCAGCCTAATACCCTCTTGATGTTCATGGACAGGAAGGACATATTCTGATGGGTTTTGATGGACTTGTATCTCCTCCTGTCAGAAATGCCACATGGCACAGATCAAAAACTCCTTGCCAAAGCAGCAGACAGTGCTTTATCCAGAAAACAAATCTTCCCGGCTTACTATGAAAGAACGTGTCGAGCGAAGGTTTCTGAACATCTGTCCCTGCAACGCATAAAATGAGATCACTGACACAATCTGATTATGAATTCTATGAGTCATATTGAAGATGAAGGTAGTCAACAACATCATGTTTCAACAGATTCTTTCCCAGACTAGTGATGGAAATCCAGTGTGAAATCAGAGATTGCACTTTTGCATCTTGGATAATCTACAGCACATTCACTGATAATCCCAGATCTATCACTCAGTCCTTAGGAGCCAAACCCTCGGAGGCTGGACCAGACTGGGCAATCTGCCTACCACTCCACTTGCCAGCGACAGTGGTCACCAGTATTGAGGAAGTTTCCCGGGCTGAGCTGCAAATCGTTGTCTCGATACCACAGTGCTGTCAGTGGAATAGCTGTCTTGCCAACTGCAAAGTGATGAGAAGTCAGTAAAAGTTTACATCATGGCTGCAGCCAGATAGTGCGTGTCTGTGCCACCCTCAATTGCATTTCGTCTTCAAATAACGGATGGTAGCTTTCAAGCTATCCAAGAAATAGTCCGGCACATATGTAGGCACACTGAATATAGTCTTATATATATATATATCTTGCTGCCCTGTTAAACCACCTTAACACCAGCTGTCTATTTTGGGTTTCCAAAACTGACAAGAGAGGGCAACCCCACACATCCCATGTTCAGTATGTGGAAGGGCCCTAAAGCCCCAAGATGAATGGGATGAATGGGCTCACCCTGGATGAGTTGCCCCACTACATTCTGTATATGTGTTTAACCCTGTGTGAAATCAAACCCTCTTTTCCATTAATGTCTAGCTGGTCCCAGCACTATCCCCATCTATCACAGTTGAGATCAAATCACCCTCAACATTATCTGCCTTCCATTGACCTAGGCTGTATGTCTCATCGGTTTATAATAAAAGCTCTTGTTGACAGCGCAGCACATCCATCTGGCTCCAGACCAGGTCCTGTGGCTTCTGTTACTTAAAAGAAAATCACCTTGTTGTGATGGATGAACATACCTTGGGGCTTCTTGTCATGTTTTACAGTTCACCTGATGCCTTCCTTTGTGTGATCGAGTTCAGTGTGGCCATTAAAAGTGCGACACAGCAGCAGAAATGCTAATGTGCTTTGATTGGCACTAATGCCACAGTTTCCAACATGAATGTCACCATAGCTAATTAGCTAGATTAGCTGTGGACATTGACATATAATATCTTAAAAACACACTTCATACTTTAAGACAGACATCGGGCACTTGCAATGAGGTAAATCTGGAAAAAAAAAATTATATTCCCTTATTGGCTTGTGTAGCAAAATACTGTATGTACCAGCCACAAAGTGGGATAAGTTGTTCTCCCAACATTAATTTCTGACATTTTTAGGTCAGAAGCTATGTGAACAGTTTGTTTACTACCACTTTTGGCAGGGCACCGAAGCACAGCTGTGACATTAACCCCATCCTGTGCTCAGAGGAGTTTTGACTTTTGCTTAGCATGTTAAACCCACATCTCTTTCCCGTTGTCCCTCTCTCCCCACCTCCTTTTTGTCTCGCCAGCTCCTCCTCCGACAGTGTGCTGACATTTTGGCATTAGTGATCGTGTCAGAGTGTGAAAGACTCAACCCATCCCATACTGCAGCCCCCCCTCCCCACCTTCCCTTCTTTAGTGCCCCAGGATAGCAGACTGATTGGTTTGTGTGTTTTTTGTATTCTGCGCAGCGAATGATGATGTTTCTCAGTCGGCGCTGCAGCCCTGCTGTGTGTCATTGAGAATGAAGGCACCTTGTAGCCTTTCAGCCTGTCTAAATCCACCCAAGATGATTTTATAATGCAGAGTCAAAGTTCAAAACATACAATATTCTCACTCAATCCCTCCGTAACACTACTGTCCTGTTCAATCACATCACTTTGCGGCAATTCATACTATCACCCAGCCTTGTCCTTACCTAAATTCATGTGCCAACCCATGGACCGAGACCCTGAGGGCCGTATGCAGAACACAGGCTTACAGCATGAAGCCTTCATTATGCTGTGCCTATGGAGCTGAAACTGGGAGCATACAGATGGACCACTGCAGTGCATAAAAGGGACGCATTTGTGTAGTCTCACAGTGCAGCAGATGAAAACGTGTGCTCGTATGTGTGCACATTTTCATGTTAGGTTATCGGAGGGTATTGTGTTTTGTGTCAGGTATGATAAAAATGAATGTGTTTTTGTTTGAGCATTGGATAGGGAAGAGTATAATGTGTTTGGGCACGTGGCCTGGCCTGCCGTTTGTGCTTAGTGTCAGGATACAGTGCGACTGTGTGGAGTAGGCTGGCGTGGCTGGGCATGCCCCTTGCACCCCCACGGGGCTTTTGGAAAGTGCACATCTCACCAAAATGTCACTCTAACTCCAGTGAGCCACCCTAAACACAACGCAAGTGCTCTTTCTCTTTCTCACTCTCCTCCCACTCTTGTCCTCTTTCATTCATCCTCTCCTACTCATTTCCACACACACCTGAATCCTCTTGAGGAAAAAGAGGTGACTGTGAGAGCCAAGCAAACTCTCTTGTACTGTAATTAACTGCTTGCTGTACAGCATATCCAGGGCCTGCGTGTGTGTGTGTTTGAACACTGCAGTGGCTCATGTATGTAGATGCATTAGTCACAACTGTTACTGAAATATGTCCACTTGAGAGGATGATTTTTGTGCACGAGTGGAGTTCAGTAATCTTCTTGTATGTTAATGATGAGAAGAGGCATATATTGCCTCAGTTCAAAATCTCAAATGCTACATGCATAGTTATGTAATTATGATAATGAGCATTTCATAAGCTGCAAAAAAGGCGCCAGGGGCCAAATGGGGAGACGCGGGAAAACTTACTTAGGCCCTGAAAAATAATTTGACAGTAGTTATTACAGGCTTATTGCTGTGGATGACATCTATTTCTCTGGCTTCTGACAGCACATCATCCTGACTTTCCTATAATAGCTTTGGTTGGCAGATCAGGACTGGTGAGAATAAATTAGAAATGATTCCTAGGCTGCAGTATTCTGAGCTTTTTTTTTTTTCTTTTTTTTTTAAAATAGTGGCACTTTTATAAAAAAAAGGGCCATGTAATCACTCAGGCTAGACTTTGATTAAGCGGTAAAGTGAGCTGGTGAAAGTGTGGATTTCATGGTGACAGAGCTTATGTGGTTTTGACAGTTCATCTTCCATGTATTTCCCTAATTCCAACCTCCTCCTCATCCTCACTGTAACGCCGGACCCCTTTCATGTTCGATCCCATTCTTATCCTCTGTGCTCATGTCATTTCTCCCTGTCCTCATGCTGTTATTGCGTGTATTGATTTATGCTGAGTCCTTTTTGCTGTCTTTTTTTAACTTTACCATCACAATAGATATTACACAAGGTCCTGGTTTATTCCTGCAGTGCCTTCGCAAAGCAGTGCTTGTCTCTGCCTCTGTCATTATATGTTCTCTACAGAGCTCTGTGTACGTCAGTGCACCATGGCAATGGCATTCAGAGAAATGTACTTCTGTCTTTATTCAGTACGGTACAGTACAGTACGCTGTGTACCAGAAAGAATACACTTCACCCGAGTCTTTGCATTGTTCAGATGCAGTTAAATCATATCATGAGTACATGGCAGATTTGAGTTCTTTGGAAGTCTCTCCGAAGCTGTAAATCAGTGGGAAGTCAATGGCGTGTGTTTTAATAACTGCCACCTTTAGTCAAAAATAAGCTTAAATAACACATGAGCGTACAGCCATCTTGCCAGCCCAGCTGAAAAAATGCCAGTATGAAGTCTGAGTGTGATAAAACATTCAGGGCCACCCAGGACCCGAGTCTTGTGATGTGGTTCTGGTTCAGGAGATATTGACTTGTTAAACACCGAAGTTCGTCATTGCGTTATTGCAGAGCTGAGGTATGCTGCCGCTGCTGCTGGTGATGGGGGGGGCAGCGAGGCTGTCGGTTTGCTGCAACCGCTCCTGCTAGATTTACTGAACTGTGGCATCGTAGTGAAGTGTGTTCAAGGGCATATTGGCTGCTGTCAGAGTGCTTAACACTGTATACCGTCCTCAGTTCAAAGCATGTCTGTGAAATGATAATCTTTGCTTGAAGTGATAGATCTCTTGTTTTTAAATTCAAATCACCCCCCTCCATCGAAGTTGCCTTCAAGTGTTACTATCTCCTCTTTCCGCGTGTGTGTTTATCCGTGTGTCTGTTTACAGTGCAAAAGCAGCAAATACTCATGTACTCATATACTATATGCAGGGTGAGTGTGTGACTTGGTAGAGGTCTAACGTTAACACTTGTGTGCTCGTCTTGAGTGGATATCAGTGTGTGGGGGTGCATTTGACCTCCAAGAGTAAATCCACACACTTGACGGTGTTTGATCTTTTATCTACCAAAACACAAAGATTGAAGAGCACTGTACGTGTGGACTACGAAGAGATTAGCACAGAGACCAGAACATATTGATCAAGATTATATTTGGATTGCAGGCCTGCGAGAACTGGCAGAGCACATCCATCAGTTCTGGGGGGAGGCATTTAAATTGTAATTACTCAACAATGTCAACTCCTATTCCAACCACTTCAACTCCACTCCCTCCCCTTCACACCTGCTTTTAGACACTGTTATCCATATTCATGAGTAACGATAGAGTTACACTCACAACACTACACACGAACACACACACACACAGGTGTTTGAGGGTGATGAAACAGACAAACATACAAAATTCAACCCATTTATGAACCCACTGTTCGGCCCGCGGGCAGGCCTCTGGGCACACACTTGAAATGAGGGCCGCGCAGACAGAAGCCCAACAACATGCATTAGCATTCGAAGCAGCGGCATTCAGTCTAAATGGCTCACACATAGTATGGGACATATATTAAAACACACTTACAGTTACTACCACTGTGGCTCCGCACGTTTGCCGCCCCATGGATTAAATTCCATTTATGCATATTTAACTGCGGCAGGATTAGAATTATCACTCCTGTCCAATTACTCTTTTCCCACTTCCATTTGCACTCTTTGCTCTCTCCTCCCTTCCTCCGTCCTCTTTTTATCCATTCTATATTTTTTTCTCATGTCCCCCCCTTCAT
>OMNW01005180.1:56515-71966 GCA_900303245.1 Selene dorsalis | reverse complement strand
GGATGCAACAGGGAAGCTACTGGCAGAGGCAGAGTTCATTAGTCAGGGATTAACACCCTCCACAGAGTCCCAGTGAAGCTTGTTTTACTTACACCAGTAATATGGTCATCTCAGAACACTGCAGAGTTTAGTATCAGCTTTCTAAGTCACCATGTCACCTATGATAATTGACAGGAAGCGACCTTAGTGTAGGGAGTGTGACATTAGGTGCTCTCTCACCTGGTTCCACCCTGCAGGCCTCTTGAAAGATCCTGCATCATTTGAGCGCTTCTGTGGATTGTGATTGACTGGAGGGAATACTTGTCTTGCCGCTTTGCCGTGGGGCTCCTTCTCTCGCTGCGTGTCTCCACTCTCCCCCAGCTTTTCCCTGAAACTGACTGACCGACTGGCCGTCTGACTGACAGGACCAGTGTAGTAGAACCATGTTCACCAGGGACCAGCCCAGGTCACATATGACCCCAGTATACATCCCTCTGTGTCTCTGCGCTACATCACAGTTGGTGCTCAGGACTGCAACCGAAAAACTCCAGAGTGTGACAGAAATAAGTGTATGCGTGCAGAGGATATTCTGTCACAATCGAATGTCTCAGATCTTTTGACATGTAAGCATAGCACTGTGTGAACACACAAATATCACACATCAACCTCAAGCATGGATGCACAGGCCAGAGCATTTTTTTATGCGCACAAAGCAAAACAACTCCTCTCAATGCTTTCAAACACACTTCCAAAACTATTTTTGCACAATTTCTGTTCAAAAAATTGTTAATAACACGTTTGTTTCCCAGCAAATCTGTTATCAAATACGCCTCTCCAGTTTTTTTACCATTTAGAAAAATGGTCTTCATTTAAGTTCAACTCACAGCCAGTTTGTACGAACTTCTAATTAGATAATAATTGGATTGTAAACAGTGGTGCTAATTATGAATGCAAATTTGCTTGATAGTTTAATATTGTCGTAATCATTATTAAATTATTAATACTGATGTTTTTTCCTCTAACCAAATATAGCTGTTGTTTTCACAGCACATCTTTTAAAAGAGGATTTATCAAGAATAAAAACTGACAGATGTTTAAACTGTGAATTAAAAATGAAAATAATGTCATCTCTCTTAAAAATTTTGCTCAAAATAAACCCTCAAATTTAATTTTTACAGATTTACAGACCTCATTATGAAGCATAAATTAGTTGAGAGTAGCTATTCTGAACGGTGAAGCACTAACACAAGAGTAAACATTCAGGTTGTGTTAATTATATAGAATTAGACACTTGCACTATACGTCTTGGTATAGGGGTGAAGCCAGTGGGATTTTGATATTTGCTCTTGGATTACTGCAGAAAAGAAACTCTTTGACAAACACAATTTTATGATACTTACGCTTCAGTACAACTTTTATAATTTTTGAAACCTAAATATCACCACAAGTACAAAGCTCATCTACTTTCTATAAATGAGCAACACCATGATCACATGACTTCGATATTACCACCACAAAACTTTCAGCCTATAATTAGATGTAGTGCTTACCTCTCCTATAAAAGCCTTTCTCCTTGCAAAGATAGTGACAGTTTGCAAAAACCACAAGCAATAACACAAGGAGAGCCATCAAAGCTGACTGGTGAGTAAATCAAGTTTCATGTGATGATGATGTTTAACAACCCCCAAAACCTCTGTAGTCCTATTTGTGACTTCTGAAGGCTGTTTTTAAGAGACATACACACTTAAGCAATCATGACTGGTGTGTTCAGTGACGCATTTTATGTCGTAGATTGAAACATGAAAATGTCTTGTTTAACCACAGACCTTTAAGGCCACTCACAAATTTCAAAGACTGCAATGAGGAAACCAAAAGTGCTAAATTTAATACAGATTCCTCACAACAAACTGTTATGATACAAGCACATTTTGCACAGCATGATTATCCTCACAAAATTTTTATTTTTGAAACCTAAACATTACCAGAAGTAAAAAGCAAGTCTTTTTGGCTGTAAATGAACAACACCATAATTACCACAACTGCGTGACTGCAACTGGAGTTATTATCATTAGTGGGAGGAAAACTATGGAAGCAGTGGGAGAGAAAGTGAGGAGATGTTATATTTTTGTTTTTAATCCTCTCTGACACATCATCTAACAGTCGGTTATTATGATCAGTATTCAGTAAACCTTTACTACTACAGGGTTATGTGAAGTTTAAAATGAGAGACCTGTGTGTGCTGGAATTGTCAAATCTCTCAGACTTGTGACGACACACCGCTGTGATGCGCGGCACTCTTGTGCATAGTGACATGTTGCTCTTCACAGGGTGTGGCCAAAAAATGCATCAACCACCACTGCAGGAATGCTGTAGATACTCATAAAAGAAAATGACACATATGGAAACCATGCGACCCGTCTCAGAAACCTTAACAGAAAAGATGAGGATCATTTGGGGGGCAGAGCAGTGTGAAAACACAGAGCAAAGGCCAGTTTTGTGAGGCTTTTGTCACCTTTGTACGGGTCCCTCTTGGCAACACTCACTGTTTATCAAACTTCCTAGGATGCAGGATATAAGTGTGTCTCAGATCTTCCCACAAAGTGCTGACATCTGAGAATGTCGGCAAAGAGAAAAGAATGAAGAGTGTGTTAAGAGCATTTTTCAAAGACACTTCAGGTTTTACCTTTACTCTCCTCTGCACAAAGGAGCGTACTGGTTATCCAGTGTCTGAAGCACCAGCACACAAAATAAAAAATGCCTCCTGTCTTCATCCTTATGAAGTACCATACAGAAATAGACCTCATCCATCCTCCCCGTGAGTGTTATCTAAGATGGTTCTTGAATAATTGATGCAGACAGAAATTCCACCCCACATGGGAGGGCTGTGGATGTACAGGGCACCCCACCTTCTCCTTGCTCGTCCTCTCAAGGGCTCTGGCAGTGTAGTGGGTCAATGCCCACTCAGATGTGAGTGACGGGACCTTTTAGTGACTTGGTCAGTCACCCTGTGTTCATGTGCCACCGAGGCCTCACTCTCAGGAGCACTTCCTCTCTGTCACTGTGAGTTCTGCCTCATATATAATTAAAAACAGGGTGCTGCTCAGCAAGAAGCTCTCAACCTGCCCCACCAGCAGCACTGACTTCCACATCAGCTTTCACCTCTCTCAGCTGCCCTGCTTTAGCAAACGCAGGCTGTGATAAAAGTATGGATTGTCCTCTCCAGGACTCCAAATGATTGCAGAACCATCCTTTCACCACAGCACGTTGTATTAAAACCAGTAAATACTGTGGAGTAAAAATCAATAAACAGAAGATGGCTTAATGGTTTTCAAATACTACTAACAGTTTGTCACACCCTCTGGTTTCCTCATATGTACATATAGTATCTATTCCATACACTAGCAAGCCAGTAGCTTAATCCAGTGAAGGAAAGGTGGTGAGCTCCGTTTTCTAAGACGGGATACTGCCCATCACTCCTCATCCCACTGTTCTGCGTGCACAGCTAATTCATAATAATACCTATCAAGTACTGGCTCTGATGAGCGAACAATGTGCCATTAAAATGGACTCACATTGGTTTTAGTCAAGTGCTTCAAGGTAACGTTCTTTAATGTGTCATTTTTAATATTCAACAGCAGCAAATGATCACAACAGGAGGGAAGAATTTTCTGTTAGTCGTCAATTTCTCACTGTGTCTTCCTGACATGACCAACCAATTACTGCGCCAAGGAGAATCAGCTCTGACTCTTCCAGTCACTGAGGGAAGAGACAAGTACAGGAAGGCGTTTATACATTAGCCTTTAATATTGGGACACTCATCTACAGTACTCTGCACATTGTATAGGTAAAAAGGAAAATAAAATCTCAACAGTATCATACAGCCTTACTTATTACTGGCATGTTTTGTTTCTTTTAGTAACCCTAAATGACGGAGAAGGACGAAAATGCAATTTTCCTTGACGTTTTTTCTTAACTTTACAGCTTAATGGAGTGTAACTTCGAACTCTAAAAAGGGGCACAGAACATAATTTAGTAGTTTTTGATTTCCTTTTTAACAGTTAATTCATCTCCCTCTCTGAAGGGATAATATTAAATGATATTAATAATGATCATTTTAATAAGTTTTTCTTGTTCCATCGTCTAATTTCTTTTGGAGAGAACTTTTAAACTCACTTTGTGATGGAATTTAAATATTTAAAATTACAGGAAATGGAGTTGAAAATATAGCACTGTAGCCTGCTTATGAGCCTGATCAGATCACCTGACCACAGCTCTCATTTCGCTCGCGTTTCTAGGAGACACACCTTTTAAAGTAGATTTTCTTTCAATCATCATCACAACATCGATGGCTGCGAAAGCCCCATAGCTTGTAAATGTAGCTATGGTAAAGGTTTATGATGGTGGTAGCTTGTAGGCTGTGCTAGTTCTGGTGATAAACTGCAGGACAGATTTTTCCGTTCGAACTTAGGTAGTTTGTGTGTGCTTGAATTTGAGCAAAACCTGTGGCCCGTCCTTAATGGTTACATAAAAGGAAAGACTGGGAGGTCTATTATGTGCATTGACCGACAGAAGCTTCTCATGGCTGGTTATCTGTCCATGCTACACTGAGCGGTAGTCAGTTCCCTGACGCCACACCACATAGCCACGAGGCCACACCTCCTACAGTTGTTCCTCCCTGGCTCCTCTGTTGTAGTTTTTGAACATGCTGCGAGGGAGAGCTCCAGCAGAATTTAAGGGTGTAGTTACTATTTAAAGGATATTTCTACAGAGAGCAACTTCAATCTGTGGGTTCTTGAAAATATCTTGGAAAATATTTTCTAAAAGACTGGAGATCTTTAAGACTGTTTGAACACCAAGTGCCTAATAAGGGTGTAGGACCACCCTTCAGCAGAGTTTCAGTCCCTTGTGGAGTGCTGCCTTACAAGTTCTGGACTGTAAGTAATTGGATGTTTACCCTTCATTGAAGAAGGAAAGCTTTGAGGGATGAAGGAGGTGGAAATCCACTCCACACTCTGCACCACAGGATGTCCCATAAAAGCCTAATGATGTTCAGATCTGCTGATTGAGGAAGTGATGGAAGCCATTTGATGTCAACCTGATGATCATGGCCTCACTTCTGAATGTATCCCTCAGTGTGGTGGTATGGTGACAATATCATCTTGTAACGTAGACACGGGATGAGGAAACAGTGTTTGCACCACAGGGAATACCAGGTCCTTAAATTGACCTCATATTCCTTAGCTTTTATATAACCATGCTGAGATATCATCAGACATAATGACGCCTGCAAGATTGCTGGCCATTGAAGGCATCGTTTTGCTTTATCCAAAACTTCCTACAGAATGGGAAGTCTGCTGTAAATACCCACTTTATAGAACACATGACATACAGTTTTTGTTTTAAATGGTTCACAGAGGTCTCAAAACCATCCTCCAAACCAAGTTTATGTTTTTCATATCAAACACTGATCCTTTAGAGGCCTGCAACATTCATAGGTATGTGGACCAGTACTGGGGAAGAGGAAAGTTTTGGATTCACAGGAATTTTAATAGATCTCAGTAGCCATGAAATTTGACAGCATCAAACTGTGAATGGAAAATGCAGCAAAATCCACTTCTCTATCTGTCTTTTCTACCAGCAAGATATTCTTTACATAGAATTTAGAAAATAGTAGAATTGATTCTATTCAGTACGCAGAGATATTGGTTTAACTTGTTTTTACTGATCTTTTAATAAACCCTTTGTTAAATGGCAGTAAGAAGCCTTTTTTCCGAAGTGAATAATCCCACCCCACCATGCCTGACACTGTGCATTGAGAGCCATGACATTTCCTAACTTTTCGGTCTATGTGTTTTGACTATTCAGCTGGGAGTGGGAGCTGGAGTAAATGAATCACACTGTTTCTTTTCTTCAGTCTGTCAGTCTACAGATAGAATCCATTCACTAGTGAAGGTAATAGTAGAGGTACGCCTCCCACGCGACACACACACACACACACACATGCATGCGCACACACGCTTCACCCACAACACTCGTCCCTGAAGGACAGTCATTGCCAGTTCATCCCGCCCACACCTTCCTGTTATACCTACAAGGTTAATATGTATGGGAGACATATTGGAAAGGTCATAAGTGGTGCGTCTCACCGCTCCGTATCATAGGGCTCGTACATGAGGGAGACAGTTGTTTGTTTATTCTCCATCAGTGAGCTGTTTGGCTACACTGATTAAGTAGCACTTTCGAGCTCCTACAAGTGCATGTTGTCATTTGTTTGTGTGCATGTGCATCAGGTTACGTCGCTTGTTGATAGAGAATAAAAAAAAGGAAAACAAGACAATCATGATTTCATGACAGACAGAACAGAACAAAGTATTTCCTGCAATTACAAAGTTTTGACCATTAATGTGATGTAGACAGAATTGGCTTGTGTCCTATTTCCATCACATCTTTTCTCTCTTGCATTTTTTCCATCTTATCGCCCCGGACCGTCTAAGTACAAGTAACCACTTGCTACTTTATGTCAACATCTGTCTCCTTATAGCACACAGCGTTTTGGGGTCATTTCCTGATGTTGGTTTGGATTACTGTTTACTCCTGACAAACTGGGCTGCAGGTTGCTTGGATGTGATCCAAGGCCCACTTTTTAAAACAGCTGTACGTTGCACGCTGGAGTCTGAGTGATTGCCCTGATCGCTCAGACTAACACAAGCAAAGAGCCCCCAGTTGTTGTAATAAATCTCCTGCTTGGCAATTTAGCCATGGTAGCAATCACAAACAGTATTTCAAATAAGTTACTGAAAAGATTTATTTAACACTGTATAGGCTGTCTCTGTTTCCCGCCCACCCTGACTTTATCTTGGGTTACAGAGTGACACAATTTTCAGTGATAAGCTATCAACTGAAGTATATCCTTGCAGCAGAGGGGAAAACATCTCGACGTATGTTCACAGCACGCAGGCTGAGGTAACCATACGTTGTCAACGCTGTGTGGCAGAGGTTCACTTCAACAGACACCTGTCTTGCAAACTGCGTATATGTGTGTGTTTGAGGTTTTCAGATCTTGTGCTTGCTATTCCTGCACAAAGCAGTGTAACTTTCCAGGCAGGGTGGGCAGGGAAGGTTAATGGGGTGTGCCCTCTCTCAGCGAGGTACAGTGGTGCTCGAACCCCTCCGTTCTGGACCTCTGAATGTTGGATTGGGATACTTTTCATAACACAATACTGTAGCAACAAGAGGCCGAGACCAGGAAGAAAGCTGGAGTTGAACGAGAGCCTGTCGATATGTTGTTCCTCACAGTACGTGCAGCAGTAGGTGGAGTTCGTGAAATCCCTCCACATGGCAAATTTTGAATCTCCGCACTCACAACGCTTCTTTGCAGTGCATCATTGTCTGACTTGGAATTGTCTTGCAGTGTTGTCTGTTCTCCTCTCTTTTTCTTGTTTTTTGACTGAGTTCACTCTTGAAAGCTCCTGCCTCCCTCCCTCAAACAGTCCTGCGTGTTTGAAGCAGGTGAACACCCACACACTCACACCACCACAGATCCTGGCTCCTGGCTGGTTTTAAATCCATGACAAAGAGCCTTCTCTCTGAATATCAAAGACCCACATCTGAGAGCATGTAGGCATGACTCACACCTGGCCTTGTCTCCCAGCAGGCTACCTGAGCATTCAACTCGCTGGATGTGGCAGGGGCCGCTGGAGGACGCTGATCAGACGTCGTCATGTCTGTGGTGTGGGCAGAGCTCGGTGGTTTTGTCACCCAGCTATGTGAATGTAAAGATCCCAGCAGTATGCTGAGATTTCTAACAGACCCATTTGTCCCACCTGGTTCCTACTTCCATGCCGGGGGTCATTCTCTGACAATAATGCCGCGAGTGCCTGTGGTCTCTTCAGTACAATGTCAAATCATGCTAGGCGAGCGAGGAGGGCAGAGTAGCTGTGACAGCTACAAAGTGGCTGAGGGAACTGTGTACTTTAGTTGGTCTGCTTCAAATGAAAGGGCTGCTAACAGCAACAAATCACAGCTCTGCAACGCAGCAACTTTCTCTCTGTGATAGAAACCTTTTTCATTAGTGTTCCCTTTTTACATTTCCACCTCTCTGCTGGATACACAGAGCTTGTTACACTATTCATTTAGCACAACGACTTCTTGCAGATGTGAAGTTTTATTCCAGTTTGGCAACTCGCAGTAGCACGTTGTGTCTGCCACTGTTTATGTATTTGTGTGTGTTTGAGTTGTGTGTGAATAGTAATATGCAACTCTGGCCTGTCAGAGTTGCAAGCCCTTTTTGTATGGATGCAGGGTTGTACCTGGGTTGAGGTGTACACAGCACTGGAGCAGTAGCCTGTCTTGTGCAGCAGGCCAGGATGACATGTGAATCGCAGCAGCCGAGAAAACCCTGCTTAAGTGGAGGCAGTAGGGAGAAGCAGGCGAGAGCCAGGAGGCAAACAGACAAACAGATGGACAGGCTGATGCCAAGCAGGCAGTGGAGCAAATAGATTGTGCAGCATGGTGAACAGACTCAGCCTAGCAAAGAACAACCAACAGACGCAAGACCATGCCACCCTTGTCAGCCGCTTGTGCTTCTCTATAATTCATTGAGATAGGATAGATATGTTGTAAATAGGACTCTCATCTTCCTCCTTCTCCTCATCTGCCCCTGTCACATCCCTCATTTGATATGTGTTATGTAGGAGGAGGAGATGTCATTCTTGCAAGATGGGAAATGAACAAACCTGCATGTGTGAGAAGTGGAGTGAGAGAAAGAAATGCAGGAGAGAGATGAATGCTGCAGGTGGAATGGGACTGAGGACAGCAGACGTCCACAAAGGCACAATACACATAAAAAGAGAAAAAGAAAAGAGCCATATTCAGTTATGAAACACATTTTCTGCCAGTGCCAGATTTTAAACACTCCACCCTGGCACGACTTAAGTTAAATTAAAGAAACAAGACTGAACAAATAGACATTTTGTCAGGAGAGATTATTGCCTTTGAGATTATTCTGTGTTTAGATTGAACAATAAAACTGCCTTTCACAAAGAGACTGGACATACTGCCACACAGCAGGACTTTGATAATGGCATTGGAGAACAGAGCGTCTCCTACCTTGATGTCTCAGAAACTCTTGGAAAGTATTTAGCTTGTATTTCCCCGAGGCTTTGGACACATGCTCACTGGAGCAATAACCTTTGCTTTAATGCAGGAGGAGCATGATTGTAAGTTTTCCTTAGAGACTTTCCTCTAAAATGCGAGGTGCTCAGATTGACTCAGTCTTGTTTTTCTCTATGGAAAACATCTAGCTGTGCAACTCAAATAGAAAACCACCTTAAAGAGCTGAGACAGGCCTGTCAGAACTGTCTGGTTGTGTACCTACACAGTCTAATGGTTTGTCTGTGTGTGTGTATGTGTGTGTGTGTGTGTGTGTTTGTGTGTGTGTGTGTACATGTGCATATGTGTGTGTTTGTCTGTCTACATAGGTAGAATGTAAGAAGGCCCAGCCCAAGGAGGTGATGTTCCCACCAGGTACACGGGGGCGAGCCAGGGGTCTGCCCTACACCATGGATGCCTTCATGCTGGGGATGGGCATGCTGAGTGAGTCATACACACAAGAAACATTCACACACTTGCACACACACAAACAACTGAGCTAATTTTTTACACCTTTATGTCATACATAAGTCTGAAATCATGCTGAAAACATTGTTTATGCAACAGTTTGGCTATTAAAAAAAAACACACACGCACAAAAAACAAGGGTTAAATTCTATTATAAATGAGTCATATTTTTTACCGGCTAGCAAATGCAAACATTAATCGTCAGCTTTTTTTAGGTGTGCCAGACACGCACACCATTCAGTCATCAGTTTCTACCTGCTAAAAAAATCAACTTATGCAAACTCTCGTCTAGATAACCCCATTAGGTGGGCGCTGCCCCTAATTAGGCTGCTTCAAGGTGTGCCACCAGTGGCCACTGTGGTCTATTTCTGGTTGAGTCTGGTACAGGCAGCCCCTGGGCATATAGGAGCAGACCAGCACATTAGCAGACTAAATGAAGAGGAAAATTGGTGTAATGTCATATTAAGGATTCATCACTGTGCCCCCCTTAATGGGTAATGAAGGGGACACACATGTCAGGGAGAGATCTCATCTACAGGGACCTCAGCTGCTGGCCCACCCCCCTTCATTACCATCCAACCCCATGCCCGTGGCCCTTTTTATTTAACAATATTGCACACTCTCCCTACCTGCCCTCTGTTCTATCTATCTATCTATCTATCTATCTATCTATCTATCTATCTATCTATCTATCTATCTATCTATCTATCTATCTATCTATCTATCTATCTATCTATCTATCTATCTATCTATCTATCTATCTATCTATCTATCTATCTATCTGTCTATCTGTCTATCTATCTGCATTTCCTATGCATATAATTTATATGTGTGACCCCGACCAAATGTATTTGCCCCCACATGAAAGATTTATCTTTTCCTTCAAAAGCAAAAGAGACATGCAGCTGATTGTAAGAGACTCATTTTGCGGTGCAAGAGGCCCCTCCTCCTCCCCCATGTAGCAGGTGCAGGCAGAGCCACAGTCATGCATTTTTATCTGTATTGGCTAACAAAATGTGTAAAGCAGCTTTGAAAGTCAGTATCAAGTGGTTTTATTTTGCTTGAAAAAAAAAAACAAGTTCAGAACCATTAGATTTAAAACAATTATTGTGATGTCGAGCTACTGTTTTTGTATCTCTCTCTCTGTACGTATATGTATCTGTTCGTCTCTCTATATGCAGCTTCATAAACTGTCAGGGTTATTGCCCGCTTGACCTTTCCATGAGACTGATTATGCAGTTGTTTGTGGTAAAAGTGTTGATAAGACTGGCCAAGTGCTTCTGTCGGCTCTATCTAAGTCATTCCCGGGTTCCATCTCATCTGTAGAGAAGTATTTAACAAGCACAGTGAACTTTTCAGAACTTATTACAGTCTAATGTGTCTGCAAAGAGGAGAGCACTCTTCCCCTCCATTGGGAGATGGCAGCCAGGAAGGCAGTGATGTGCTCATGTGAGAATATTAACAGCCAACTTGTTTGGAGACACTCTTATCTAAATGAAATTGGAACAAGGACGGCGAAACATTCCTTTCTATAATTTGCATTTGGAAAAAGGGACCCTAGGCTCATTATTTAAGAAAGTGTAAGCTCCTTTTGTGCCAAATCTCATTAAAGCCATCCCTAGCTCCTTTGTTTACTGCCTCTAATCGAGGCATTTATCTTTATTGTGTTGTGCCCGATGTATGTTTGCTGAAATTAATACACATTTGAGCCGGGGCGAGGTATGGGTGTACCAGATGGATAATTGATTTTAAAGTGAATCAGAACTGTTGAGCCATAAAATAGATACATTAGCATGCATATTAATAAGGCAAATAAGAGTACTAAGAGGCCACCACCAGGCCAGACACAATGGCAGGCTTTATTTAGTGAAATGCTACGAGCAACAGCAGGTTCTCTCTCTCTTCTTTCTGCTTCTTTCCTCCCTCGCTCCTGTTTCAAAATATTTGTAGATGTGCTAAGATTTCACGAAACAGTAGCTTAACTCACCTTAATCCACTTTCCCAACACTTTTATATTCCTCTCGATGGCTCTCTCCTCACAGACTTGCTGTACATATCTGGCTGCAAATTCCTCATTTATAGTCGCCATGTATAACCAATTGTAATGCAGTACATCAGAGCAGGAAAACGGTTTTGCAATTTCAGAAGATGTTGAAATAAGGCAGTATAAGGAGCTGCTGTGTCTAAGCCAACTATTTCAGTTTTGGTATTTATTCAGGTTGAAAGTAAGACGGTCTCAAACACATAATATCCAATATTTTTCGGTGCGTGATAGCTTTTCATTGTATCATATCACAGTTCTTTTCAGACCGAACAAACAGAGAGGGCTTTTGTGAAAGCTATCCATCTGTAGCTTCCTGGTGATGACTTCTCATCAGCACCTAATGAGGATTTCTTTTTTTTTTTTTCCTGGTATAGCCTCTGTCCTACTTCATCCAGACCAGACCCCTCACCGCCTATCTTAGTTGCATTTCTTTTTGTCTGCGAGAGTGGAGAGGGTCTGGGAGAGGCATTTTCCCATTGGGTCAGGAATAAATTGAACTTTTTCATGGACAGCAAACACTGATTAGATATTTATGACCAAGGTCAACCTTTCTGATTCCAGCTGGCACAGGCTCTGAGGCATACAGAACAGAGCATCTACACACATGCTCTCACACACACACACACACACACACACACACACACACACATGCACATAGCCTACATACACTCATGCACATTCTCACCCTCACAAATATGCTTGCATGCAAAATATGTTTTGACACCTTCATTCTGTGGACACAAGCACACATGTGCACATACAGCATCTCTGGACAAAATGCATAAATATCTTTCTGTCTAATTGCTCCAAAACTGCAACGTGGTGCAGTATTATATATTGTGCTGTTAATTTTTTTAGTTGCTCTGTATAAATGTCTCATCTGCTGTAAACTATTAGTCCACAGTGTCTGTAGGAATTTGTAGCCCCAAATTTACAATGTAGACATTCAGGGGGTAATTTATCAGGCTGGTATGTAGCTAACAGAAGCCTGAAAGAGGTTTCCAAGGTCAGTTTCTGAAGTGTAGCTCTACACACGAGGAAGAAAGAGTTATCAAGGCTCCTGTGATTCATTCCTGGCCTAAAGGACTTCCTCTTATTAGGTAATTTAGTCCAGACTTATGGTTGAAGGTGATAATAGCTTGAGGAAAACAGATAAAGACTGAGACATATACCATAATTAGAGGGTTAATTATGTTTATATTACCTTCTGATGGTGCTCAAATTCTCACCGACTTACACATAGCCTCCCTCGCTCACCCACCCATTCTACTCAAATTTCTTGTTTTGTCTGTATCCCACTTCCTATCTGCCTGCTCCCACACATCCCGTTCCTCAATATGTTGCCCACAGCTGCTTCTGTCTGAAAACTGTCCAGCTAATTAACTGGTGGGTCTGTGGTTGTAATAAGAATCATGACAGCAGATGAACAATACATCTGCTACTCTTAAATTTTTCTAATGACACTGGGCCCTCTTTGGGCCTCATTGCAACTCTCCATCCTCTCGGGGACTGTAGACTTTCAAAACAAGGCTGTAACCTTTTACTTTGATTTTGGTTTACAGATGACAAAGTGTGATTACATTTTCTCTCCATGGCCAAGTTTTTTACAGTTTTGTGGCTGTGGTTTCATTTCACCTTATTTGTTTGTTTTTTTAATATAAAATGTAAAAATCAGTCTTTACCAACTGATCACAGGTTTCTGTTTTATCACTGATGTCACAGATTTGGGCTTTTTAAGAGACAAATAATTACATTACACGGACGACTCAAACTGTTGTTGGAAATCTAAAACATGTGCACATGCAGATATAAAGTAAAAAAAAAAAAAAAGATAATGAAAAAGGGGTTTTGAAAAACACAATAAATTCATTTACATTTAAAAAATGAAATGGACTAAATTAATTTGAATGATAATGAAATGATTCAAAATAAAACATTAGTGGAATAGTAATAACTGAGATTAGTAAAAACAAGGTGTGTAAAACCCTCTTGATGTCACCGTCCTCACTTAGACTGAGGTGGCTCCTCTGATTATTTAAACACATTTAGCATGGGTTTATGGTTCCCACAGAGCAGCGGTTGCCCTGGTTACTCTTCAGATAACTACTATAGATAACAAGTTAATTACTGGTCAAACCTTGTTAAGCCAGTGTGAAAAAAAAAACAGCTAGCTGGGAATGAGTGCTATGCTGGAGGTGCAAATGTGGAGCAGCTCTCACTTCTTTGCCCGTGGCTTCTTCTTAACAAACTGCATGTAGTCATATTAACACATGAACCTTTCTGCTATGCCGAAGACACACAGAACATAAACAGACGCCAACGTCATTTCAAGGCACCTGCTATAAAGTGCTATTACACTGGGCTATAAAAATGCCTGAGAGCTTATGGTTGCATGAAAAATGGGAATGAATTAGACAGTAAAGAACTGAGAGCAGCAGCCTACTATTTGACCAGGAGCTTAATGCTGTGGTTTCCAAGTATTTACCAGATCTTGATGTTAAACCATACATGGAGATAAAAGTGGTGGAACTCCTGTTAATTAAGTGCTTATGTTGATACCCCTTAAATGTGTTTGAATATACACAGCTTATTGATCCATGTGGCTTAAATTGCTTGTTTTAAAAGGAGATTGTGTGCAATATTGGCAGCCGTGCAAGACTCACAATACTAAATCACTAGGTCTGCCTGTATTTAACTATTTTATCATTCAGGGGCAATATTTATAGTCGTGGCCTTGAGTCTCGTAGGTTATAAGAACATTTTACTCACTAAATTAATTGGCTGATATATCACAATACAGCAGCACCCTTAAAACAAGCAGCAAGAGCAGCATGATCAAGATTAGAGGCTCCTGTAATTGAGTGTAATTGTTTGTTGTCAAACTGCACACACTGCAAATGATTTTCAGTTGACAGTCTACCATCAACATTATGAACTGTAAATACATGCCACCTTTTTATTAGGCTTGAAGCATAAAAATACATCTCTTCTTGCTTATTGCAGGTTCTCAAACATGTGCTGAGACGACACAACCAGGACTTTTTATATGCAGAGTATTAATCTAGGATGTGATAGTTACTAGTGAACTATTTTAAGGTCTGCAGTCATGTTTTGTTGGATTCCCGAAATTTCATCTTTTAAATACCATTAGATTTTGACGATGTAAACACATTACAAACCTTTCTCTGCTGGTCAGAAAAACCTTCTCAGACTCGCTAACATCAGGCTTTTGTCGGCAATGGAAAAAGGTTAAGTTGGCAGTAACACCCGTGTCAAATGACTCTGCAGTAGAAGGGGGATATTTATCGGTTTTAGCTGTGTTCGGCATTAATGTAAGCACAATGCCCTGCGAACCCGCAAATTTACACCCTTTTCCTGCTGTAACATCTTTCAGAGCACAGGCGTGGTAGACAGGCCCGTCACCTGTCCAGCGGTGCTGTTAAACCAGAAACACTGTGGCTACACTGCACACGGGGATGAAAAAATGTGCAGGGATACGTTTTCAAAAACACACAATCACCATTCAAAGCTTCTCATGCTGAGCCCCCACACTTTCACAGGAGCACCAACGCATGGGATGAGATGTGAGAGATCGGTTTCACCAGTTTTCACAGCAGCTAGTAGGTCACTCTCTCTGTCTCTGCGCCTGCTTCTGTGTGGGTCTCTGTAGGTGCGTCTGTCCAAACAGAAAGACAAACTGGCAGTTGAAAGGGGTCAATCGCTTTTATTAGCGACACGTTTGAAAAAACCCATTCATTTTAGAGGAAAAAGGGTGTAGAAGTAGTTTTAGTGTTTTAGCTCAAGTGTTTC
>OMNW01005180.1:25828-37851 GCA_900303245.1 Selene dorsalis | reverse complement strand
CTGACCCAACCCCCCCCGCACACACACACACACACACACAGACACATACACCCCCCCCAATCAGTCTTTTGTGTGAGCCCCTCTTCGTGGAATAGCAGTACAAGGCTGGCTCAGAAAATAGGTCACCCGCTGGTGCTCCTCTCACCTCCACAGCATTCAAAAAATAATCCTCTAAGGTGTCCTGTGCCATTTTGTAATGTCTAAACCACAGTCTCTCAGAATATGGTCCAAACATAAGGGAAACACACACATGCACACACATTCAGATAAAAAAAAAAAATAATGATAATAAATCAAGAAAAACTCCAGTTGAGGGCATTTTGAGATCATTTTGCTGGTGAGGAAAGCATTTCCTGTAGAGATAATTTTAGGAGGCTGATTAGGCAAAGACGGTGTTGAGCCCAGAGTGAGGAATCTCATCACCAGCGCTAATGACATGCCATTCCTGTGTTGAGAGAAGAGCCCAGGCCCTGGGCATGGACTAGCCTCTGTCAGCCACCTCTAACTAGTGTGTTCATTAAGGCCAGCAGTGTAATTACAATTCACAGATACTGCATTGGCTTAATTACTGACTGATTATTAAGCTGATATTTGTTGAAATAATCAGACCCTAAAGAAGTGGATTTATATTTGCATGTTATTAAGGTCTTTATTTTATTAGTGAATCTTAAACTGACAGAGGAGACAGATTTCTACACGTCTGTGGATATACTTTTAAAATCTGAAGCTTTAAGTCTCAGCGCTGGGAAAACTATAAATGTTTACATAAAAGGAAAGGAACAAGACTTGTTCAGCCTTCATATAAACTAACAGATTGAAATCTCTTCTGAGTGACAAATCATCCAACAGATGTCTCCATCTGATTGTGGGAGATGTTTTTTTCTACTGTATATCTTCCAGCTGAAAAGCGAACAAAAAGAAAACCATGGACTACTCTGCCTTTTGCATTACAGTGGCTGTTTCTGATTCCATAGAAGCTCGCTGTAATTGGGAGCACTCCCGAACAAATGCAGGGATGGTCCCCAGAGGTAGTGCTATTATGCCCATGTCTATGCTGCTCAGAAGTGGCTATAATCTTTCATCCAAAGCATGTGACATAAACACCCCCCAGAGCCAAATTCTTACACTAATATAATCAGGGACTTGGTGAATTGCAAACACACCCAAAGTCAGTTTACAAATGCAAATTTGGTCCTTCTCCACGCGACAGAAATCTACTACGAGAAAAAAGATGGGTGGGGGGTATTAATTTGTAGTGTACATCCTACTACATATTATCACATTCATAAGTTTTCAAACCATGAATTTATGGTCTTGTTGCTGTTTTTTTTTTTACTACCATTTTATATTTGTCACATGACAATGATTGATTTGAAAATCTGCATATGTGTTTTGGAAAAAAAAAATAATAATAATTAGGTGTTTAAAACAGTAGTAATCAATAAAAAGGTAAGATGGATCATTATTACGGCTTTCAGAGGAGGAGTATTAGGGTCAAGGACTGTAGGAGTTGCTCATACCTGAATACATGATCACGTAGTTTTAACACATACACAGAGAAGAACAACTTAAATGTGTATGTATATAGTTAACCAGTTACTCCACTCATGACCATTTATTTTTATTTTATTTAACCTTTATTTAACAAGGGCATCTCTGGAGATACATTATCTCCAAGCTTCACTTTAGTTATTTTAAACATCTTTTTCTATCTGCTGTTCAGTGAGTTGCTCATGGCTCCCTTTCCATTTCTGTGTGGATCAGTGGATCTGCAGGGTTTTGAATATCACAGTGGGTTCTGTAAGAGTCTGCTGATAGATGTTGCTCCGACATGAGCCCCCGTCTCTGACAGCTATAGTTTTATCCCGTAGCTCAGAGCAGGTATCAACATTCTCCTGTAGCTCTGGGACATACTCATCCATGTGCAGGAAGTGATGTACGTGTGTGTATGTGTGTGTGTGTATGTGCCTGCAGGCTTCCCAGCGACAGCATACGGACCGGTGGCGGCGGCGGCGGTAGCAGCAGCGCGTGGCTCAGGTAGGGGGGCCCGTGGAAGAGGCGGCTACTTGGCGTACCCACAGAGCACAGGGCCAGGTAAACGCTCTGTCCATGTTCTGTGTGGCTGCTGCTCTCTCCAACTTCTCCTGCTCTGCTTCCCCCCATAGACATAGTCCCCCAAACCCCCACGCACACACTCAGCAACATTTTTGGTTTAGACTGACAGCACTATACACACACAGGAGCGACCTTTAAACATATATGGTACTTATTAGTTGCTCAAAGGTATAATCCGCACTTTGGGCTCCAAACATATGGCCCGCTCATCAACTCATCTCAGCTCCTCTGGATCAAACAAACATAATGTTTCTCAGCCACAACACAGCCACTCTTATGCCAGTGCCTCTCTAACAATGGACCATGGTCTTTCAAAAAGGTACTTGACAAGGGCTCATGATATCAAAGTAAAATTAGATGACTGATAGACAGATTTCCCTCACGGATGATTCATTGAACAAAACTTTAATCAAATTATCTGTGGTCTGGAGCATCAGCACTTGAGGCTTTTAAGGATTGTTGACCTTAAAATAGCTATGTACTGCAGGAATCCTCAAGTACGTTACAGCAGTTCAATGAGTTTTTACTCAAAATGTCCTTGCATCAAATATTCTGGCAAAAAGAGCTCAAAAATAGTGGATGAAAATCTAAAAAAAAAAAGCTGTAATTATCTACTCTCTATTTCTCCTCCAAATTTTCTATTTTATTTTGCCAAATAATAACTTACTTTCCTTTTGTCATCTGATTTGATGTGTTATATTTTCCAGCGATTGTTTACAATAGTGGGAAGTAGAAAGATATACCCAATCATTTGCAGCACCAGTAGTCCTAATATTTCAAATGAAAAATAAGTCAGTGCATCTGTGTCTATAGAGATCAGCGTTAAATGCACACACTCCAATAAAATATAATCCACACTTTATTAACATGCAGGAAAATATCTGTCCAGAGAATTTAACCTAAAACAGGATACCGGTTTCTGTCTGACTTAAACACAGCATTGATTTTCTTGTGGGCTTCATTTAGACATCCTGCTTTTTCCTCGCTTACAACTGTAGATCATTCAATAAGTGTCAATAATAGTTCCCCTGACTGAACACGCAGCCTCCGGGCTTCAGGGAAGTGTGTCTTTCCTAATCAGACATACTATTAGACGCTTGTTGGAGAAAATCTGTTTTAATTGTGATTCAGATGTTGTCTGGTCTGTGCAGCCACTCAAAGACAGAAAGTGCAGAAAAAGACTTGCTATTTAATACCCACGTGCTGCGATACCGAAAGATGCACAAGAACACAGAGACATTGTGTAGCTTGTATGAAGACCACCTGCATATGCACACACATACAGACAAACAAATTAACCCACCTGTCCTCATTCAAACTTAATTCAAATCGACAGAGGGAACACTGGAAGCCAGTCAGATGCTCTTTCTTTCACACCGGTCTGTTTGATTTTGCATTTTCAAAACAAACAATTTCCCCAACAATTGCAATGAACATCACTAAGAAGCAGGAATGTTGATTTGTGGTTAGCAGCAGCCAGGGAGCAGGAGACATGATGGCAACTATTATGTACAGTTTAATTCTGACAGCTGCAAAAGGAATGGAGACAAGTGAATGATTATGAGCAGGGGGGCGAAGGGAGGGGGGAGGCGAGATGGAGGGTTAGAGTGGTAAACAGTGACATCATGGGCCTGTTTTCGAGTGCTTAAACAGCCATGAAGCAGCTTTAAGGGAAATATCACTCAGAGAAATAGCTATGCGTCCTCAGTATGGGGCAAATCTGTCTGCTGAGCAAGAACATTATCACAACAACAGCAACAAAGTCTAGATGAAAAATGAGAATTGACTGAAGTCGTAAAATATCTGTAGCTTGTTACCTCAATCATCTGTATTCTGTTTTATTGTTACCGTTTATGAACTGCTCTGTTCTCTAGAGAAAAGCTGCACAGATGCCTGTGGGTGATACAACAAGTGCAGTCCTTCTTATGTGGGTTTTGGACAAAAGGAGTCAAAATGGCTGACAAATCAATTGATGATTTGTTTAGTGTTTGAGGTGATTCTTATAAGATGCTGTGTGGATTAATCCGCCCAGCGGTCTCTCCTCTCTCTGTGCAGACACAGACAGAACAGAGGACATCGACTGTTTAGTCGTGACCTTCCTCCCTGTGTATCATCTGGGGATGCTGCTGCATCTCCGGCCCATCTCAGTTTAATTTGCAGCAACCGCAGCCCAAAATCAAAGCGGGGACAGCGAGTCTAGTGGTTTCATTTTTCGTACTAAATTCTCAAATCTTAGCGCAGATTAGGGCTTTTGTTGTTAAAAAAAAAAAAAAGCACCATGTATGATGTAAGTGTGGATTCTTTGTGCTTTGACTCCATCTACAGTTCCCATAGAGCACCACATACTGTACACCATGTCTACCTTGACCCTGTAGGAGGGGGAATAGGTAAAGCAGGGCGCCGCCTCAGAAACCACCAGAAGTCAGTTTATAATACGCAAAAACAAAACATTATTATGAAAACTATGAATGTGGACACTTGAGCCACATTCATAGTTTGGTTTAAAGTCTCTCTATAAGAAACCTTTTTTGCCTCTGCGTGAGCTGGGGCACTTGTTTGTAGATCACCAGCGATGCACACAGTGTTGTGAGGATGTGGTAGACATTTTCCAGCCCTGACAGAGGGCACTTTCACCCTACTCCCAGTGCTCAACAGACAAAATGACAGCATGCTGACTTCCCTCTCTATGACAGACCACTGCTGATGACAAGGTGTATTTTAGACTTCTCACTGTGGCCTGGCACTTTGGGCAAACTACAGCCCTACCTCAGATGCAGCGGCAGTTCTGTATCATAGTGAAAAGTTGGAGTCTGCACCATCTTTCAGAGTTTGCTAAAACACTGTATATTCTAAATATATGTTAATGTTTACCTTTAGCTACTAGGGAAGATTATGGCTTATTCTACTAGAGCTCATCATACTATCAAATGGATCGTGGTGAATAAGATTCCTGTGTTTTGGCAGAAATTGCATCATTATCAAAGGAAGAACAAAGCGTTAGTGGTAATTACTCAGCCAGTGTTTTATGAAGTAAAACCTCAAACAAAGACGACATCAGATCAGATTATATTGAGAGCTGGGTCTTATATAAACAGTAAGGTGAGGTGGTATTTTACTTCTGTGGTGTCAAGCAGGGAGCTTGTTGCACCTCTACAGTGCTAGAAGAAGAGCTAATCTTGATGCATGTTTGTGAGCACGTTTGAGAGACTGTGGCTCCAGGCAAGAAGCAGATCAGAGAGATCTGACTAGTGGACAGAGTTTACCTTTGCCAGGAGGTAAAGTGGTGTCGGCTCATACTCAGCTTTGTAGGCTGGAATCAAGAGTTTTGAACGTGGTGAACGCCACAGGAGGATGCAAAGGGCAGGCACATCATATCAGCTGAAGTGGCTGAATATCCACAGTTGGGTCAGCAAGGAGGAAAGTGTTAATTTGAAGATGACAAATGCACACAGCACCTGGGCTGCATTTTACTCCAACTCTGCACTGTGCTATTGTGCCACACCAGTTTAACTGTGCTCACCTTCTGCTGTTGATATGACAGATAAATGTGCACAAATAATCCACAGCTGTCACTTTAACCGAGGTGGTTTATTGGTGAACTGAATGCAGAATATTTATATCAACAACTTGTTTATTGATACTCAGAACTAATTTTTTTCCCTCATGGATGTCTAGGTAAGGAAAGAGAAAGAGAAGGCCTTTTAAGGAATGCTGGTTATCATCCAGTATTCTCCGTTTTTAAGTAGACTTATCTGAAATCTCCTGTGCTCTAGCGTTGTCAGATAAAAACAGTGAAAAATGCAAGTGATGCAGATGGTTCTGACAGTCCAGGGAACTTCACAGGCCCCTGTCTACCCTGGTTGAGTGTTTTCCTGAGTCCTCTGAGCTTTCTGGGAAGCTCAAATGTCAGTCTCAGATCTCAGCTTTACCTGGAGAGTGCACAAATCCCCATTCAGCTGCTTTTAGCGGTCTGGGTACTTGCTATGTACAGTATACTTGAATTGACTCAGGTGTTGAGCTGAAATAGAGTTTGCTGTGGTCAGTGTTGTGTAGATCCTGTGTGGACTACAGAGTTGTTTATTGAGACTCAAGGTGGTCTTCACGTTCTTAAACCCCATTACCCCCTACAGTTAGTTGTTGTTCTTTGTTTTGTCCTCTCTTTTACTCATCTCACTTTTTCTCCCACTCGTTTTTTTTTCACCAGTGAAAAGATGGAAACTCATTTGACATATCCAGATTAAGATCATTATCAATATCCTCCAAGCTCTGTGATCTTCTGCAGTGCCTGAGAGGAGACCATGGCTGGCTGTGTGCACTGGACTTATCAATCTGGCTCCTCGTGAGCTCAGGTCCATTTGTCCCAGATGCTAATCTGCAGCGCTCGGCTCTGAGGCCAGAAGTGCTCTACATGTATTTGGTGCAAAATAACATGAGCGGGCATGCCAAGCCCGTCCTCCCTGGGTTTTTTGTCTAAGGCCCAGGGAAAGATGTGACACATTGGGGAGGGCAAAGTGTCCCTTTGTGCCTCCACCACGAAGCGGCGGCTCTCACAGCTGTGGGTAGCAGATGCTCTGAGGTTACAGCCACAGGCCTTCAGGGACATCACCACTCTGCCCTCCAGGGGCTGCATACATAACACACTCTCCAAAGAAAACTTACTCAAGGCTTATGGGGAGTAAGGTATTCTGTCGTCAGCTCTGGAAATTCAGTGAAAGCAGGAGACGTTATTATAATTATTTTATTTATTTGTAATTACAAACAGATTGAATAATAGATTGTGTAGTTTCCTGTGTACCTACCTCTACATACATGTTAAAGTCTTGTGCTGTTTTGTGACATGAATGACTCAAAATAACATTTATAGGATGTAAGAGGATTATTATTAACATAATAATATATTAGTGGCACTGCAGTAAAAAATTTAATTCCTCTTCCCTCTTTATCTAAATGACCATTAGAGGTAGCCAGTGTCACTCTCAGTTTTCAGTCATAGTAAGTCTTAGATTTCTTTATACCACATAAGCCTGACCAGACATGTCTGAAAAAACGCGTTGAGCCAAAAGGCCAGGGCTGTCAGCTCTGAGCCTCCTCACGATAGGATAATCTGTGCAGACTGTCGATAACTGAGTGCCCTTTCTCAGTCCCAACTTGACCAGATCCCACACAGGTTAAAATCTGCATTAAAATCATTTAGTGTGGTCTGTGTGGGCTTCCCTGCGGCAAATTACTGTGAACCCATTCACTTTACTGTTGCATATTGCTTTACCCACGATGAGCCAGTGTTGAAATTTTCTCTTTCTCTCTAACTTTCCACAATAATTTCCCAACCGAGGCTGAAGGTAAATATAAATCAGTAGTTCTGTTAAGTTTGTCCATTACTGGAAAGAACAGCAAGAAAAAGGAAAAGCAGGCAAAAAATAAAAAGTAAAAAAAATTGACTAAAATAAAACAGAGGCCTGACTATGGGTGAGTAAATGCAAGAAGAAATCATCTGTTAAAATTCATTAGCCAAGCTTCTCTGAACACAAAATGACAAGACATTAAATATGTATTATTTATGAAATGTCTGTGCTCTCTGAAAAGGGTGTCTAGTGCTGTTAATTACTCAGCCATTCATTCAGAAAAGATTATTTCAAATGGAAAGTGAAAGCAAGGCTAGACAGCAAAAGAGCTGTTAGTTTCTTTCACGCTATTTTTAAATGACATTGGTGAAAATGGAAAAGCTAATTATGGTAGCTCTAAAATTCAAAGCTAATTTGAGAAGCAGCATGTCAGGTTTATTGACATCTTCTGTAGAGTGATGTGGTTTGATGGCCACCAAGGAATCTCACTGGCACCACGAGGGAATGGAGGAGTGACTGCATGAAAAATCACTACTTGTAGAAATGAAAATAATTTCTGCTAATAGATTTTTATATTCCCCAATTCCCAAGAATCCCTGTTTGTTGGCTGAAGAAAGACACAGTGTATTCATGTATATTCAAATAGTCTCCGTACAGATGAAAAGCCAACATGTTAACTCAGACATTACAGATTGAACTATCACACCTCTGGCCAGAGGTTTCAGGACAATGCATTTTTTTCTAGCACATCAGTGTATCTTGGATTAAAACAAATAAACAACTGAATTTAATCTAAAGTTTTGACTCATTCAGCAGCTGAAGTCGCTCTGTCATTCTTTCTGCAGTGGAAATCAAACACTGTTGCTCTCACCTCCTGTCTAGTTCATTCCAAGGCAGCTCCATTGGGTTTAAGTGTGGAGACTGTGCTGCTCCTCATAGTGTGAAGCCACCGTCTGGTTCTTTTCTTCTAATGTTTCTGGCCATTATTTTGCAGTAGGATGAACCTTTGCCCCCCCCCCCGGTCTGACTTCCTTTGTGACTTTCTCACCATTCTGATAGAAAGATACCAAACTGCTTCCCGTTGTGCAGTTTTGTCCCAATAATGCATCAGAGGGTGCAGTAACACAAAGACAGTTTCAAAGTCATAAACCTGTAGGAACTGTTTACATGCTGCCATTGCTGCAGGGAAACTGTAAGTGAACAGTTTCTCGATCCTGTCTATGGCTTTTACATGGTTTTCCAGTTTTTGGGGACCTAACTTCTTTTTTTTTTATTTACTCTAGACAGTCTACCTAGCTTTATAACATCTCAGGTTACTCCCTGGACCTGCACTGCTTGAATTGCAGTAAAAACTGTGGGTGGTCTATAAATTGTGACCAGCAGTGAAGGTTTTGTTGTTGTATTACAAGACATGTCAATCAGTTTGAGTGTAAAAGCATTTTTTTTTTTTTATTGTGCCGGAGAGGTCACTGTTGTGTGTCTGTGTGTGTGTGAATATAAATAAGGGTGACGACAAACTCGGTGCAGACCGCTGGCAAACTTATGACAATATTTTTCAACATCCCAAAGTCACAGCAGGCTCAGGGAGCATGACGCTACTTTTTATCATCAGCGTGATTAGTTTTATTTTCCGACTGGTGAGAAGAAGAGCAGCAGTGCTTTCAAGGTTTGTGATTCCTCCTTAAAGGCAGTCACCTGGCAAAGTGAGAACGAGAGCAGAGCATTTATCCACTTAAAGAGAGCCACCCCGATGATGTCAGTAACAGATGATTGCAAGACACTCCCCTCTCCCATCGCCTCACAGCCAGCTTTGGTCACTGAGGGCAGAAGGGAAAGAGGATGGGGGTAGGGGAGATAATTATCAGTATAAATGAAGCCCTGCGAACGATCCGCACTGCTGGGTCCCCTGATCTAGTCTCCAAGGCAACCTCACCACGCTCATTTGTTTTGTAGATGAGTAATTACATCCAATTAGTGGCCAGTGGAAAAAAAAGGGAGTCCAAGAAAGGCCCATTGTTCTGGATAGATTGTGTGAATATTAATAGTGGGACGGTCTGAGGCACAGTGATATGATCGGTGATACTAATGCAGCTGTGGGCACACTCTGTCCAGTCTCATCCTGCATAACAGATCAGATAGCCACTGATGAAAATATATGGCTTTGAGAATATGCGCCTGCAGTTTGTGCGCGAGCGTCTGAGGCGTGCTCTCGTCCAGCTGCCTCTCTCCAGTAAACAAAGTCGCTTTCTCACCTGAGTCCGCCACACCTGCAGACAATGCAGCGGCATGCAGTGTCTGAAAAAGTCTCAGATTTCATCACTCAGCCAAATGTGACATAAAATTGACAAGGAGGACGTGGTAGTTGACGTAGATTTGAGGGGGAAACTGAATAAGGTTGGTGCTTTGTTTGCGGTTGTTTTGAATGTCACTTCATGAGACTTGAACTTTTTCGTAAATCCGGGCAGATGCCGTGTGGATTCAGCCCGATTTCAACCACAAATTGGTTGCTGCTGACTAATTTTTGAATCGTGCCTCTGTGAGATTGGTTGTCAGAAATTTTGGTCGGCTGTCTTGCAGTGTGAGCAGTTCCACAGTCCGATTCCCCATATTGCTTCTGTCAAAACAAACTCCAGTGAGTTTGTTTTAATATTAATGGGGTGGTATTTTACATGTCGTGGCTGAGACTGTAGTCAGCTGTGATATGAAACTGATCTCCGCCACAGAGCAGACAGTCCATATTGTCTGCATCTTCCAACCATCTGCAGGTCCTTTTTCTTTTCTTTTCTTTTTTTTTTATTCTTTGTCTTCTCTTCTTCCCTTCATAATAGAATTGCAAAGTGAAGCTGCCTTTGTCTCGTTTGGTAAACATTGCTGGGGAGTGGTCGTCTTCCTTGTTCAAACTTTATTAGAATTGTCAATACATTAAACCAATCAGGGCAGTTCCATGTTCCTGTTTAGCTGTGCATTGTGGCTAGTTAATTCATCTGAAGTGTGAGAATAAAAGGTTCGAGCTGAGCAGAAAGGCCTTTTAATGCACTTTTATTGTGCAATAAAAAAAAATAAAAAAACACATACATCTTTATCACAAAAGAAAATATCTCCCCTGTCCCTCATTTTGAAGCTGCGCCCACTTAAATCATCTGCTGCTACCAATATTTCTATTGAATACATATAATTCTCAACATTTAGTGTTGATAAAGGTAATAATATCAGTAATAAAAATCCAGTCTGCAGCATGCCTGATGCATGTCGTCTAACCGCCTCAATAATGCTGCAGCACTTGAATAATACTGATGACTACCTGGTTCATTTTCTGTTGTTTTTGTGTTACTTTTATGTTGTACGAAGGTGAAATATGTTGAAGTGCAATTCACCGGTGAGGCATCGTTGAAATATTCTGAAATGGTTCCAGTTTTACACCGTTCTATATTTGTGACAGATTTAGAATAGCTTCCTTATGAATTCCCAATAACACGGTTTGTGCTATTGTCAAATGTTTTCTTCCCCCATTATAATTATTCCATTGATCCAGTTTTCCTCATTAGCAAGGCCAATCAATTTTCAGTGACATTTGTCTAAGTGAAGTAAATGGAATGATTGCTTCTTGAGCTTTGTTCAATGTGTCAGGCATTATGTGACGTACGTGGGAAGCCTGCCATATTTGGAGCCTATAATTTGATGAGTGGGCAGACAGCCCACAAGTGGTGAGATCAGAGTGCTAAAAAGCATTGGCGAGGAGAAACATGGCTGGTGCTTACATTCCATTTGGCAGAAGTGGACTGTCTCACTCTGAATGGGTAGAGGTGAAGTGGCTTTGAATGGCTATTCGCTCCAGGACCCAAATAAAGAAAAAAAAAATTACAAACACACAGCAGGGGAAACCCAGCATGGAAAAGCCAGTGTCACCAATCTCAGTCCCTCCTGAGTAGATTAACTCTGTTATCAAAGAGGTGTGAGAAGGAGCAGTTTCTTTTAATTGCACTCTTTATATGAGCAGCTTGTCTCAGATTAAGAGGACAAGCAATAAATGTCAGCACGACTTATTGCTAAATGACATTTTCTAAACTGTTGATAATCCACCATCTGTGTCAAAGAGAGAACCGTTGGAGGAGGCCAATCTGAGACGTGCTTGGATTTCAGACTGCCGATCATCAATAAACATGAATGTCTTTGTATCTCATTCACATAAAAACCTTATTATCTGTCGCTATTGGTCAAAAAGGCTTTAAATTAATTATCGATTGGTGCGCTTTGTGTTTCTTTTGATTTAAATGACAAAAGCTTCCTTCAGGTATTTTCACAGAGAATTGTCCGTTTGAAATGAGAAATGTATTGACCTGTGTTTTAATGATGCTTTAGTTTTATCTCACTCCTTAGTGATGGCAAGAAAACATGGGGCACACAGGTCAGTCCTGCAAAAGCCAAAGTATCGAAGCTGTGGCTTTTTTGTGTTTCTGTAAATTTCACTGTCTATTGTTGTTGGTCCATTTGAATCAAGTCAAGAGAAAAAAAAAGGTGTACTGAAGAGGATTTAACTCTGTGCTTTCAGGGAGAGATAACTGCAGA
>OMNW01005180.1:11586-25444 GCA_900303245.1 Selene dorsalis | reverse complement strand
CTCCCTGGGGCCCCAAGCGGCTCAGATGCTGCACAGTGAGCATGCCACCTCCGCCTGCAACTCCCCCCTCCAGCACCTACACAGCCCGGATCAGTTTAAGAACCCAGGTTTGTATATGCGCATCTATCTCATCCACGTTTTGGACTTTTCAGTTTGACTCATGACATTTTTCCATGCAGAATATTTTTTCTTTTTTTGTTTTTGTTTTTTTTAACATTTTCTCTTGCTTTTGTTAAGAAAAAAAATCCCCCCCTTCAAAAAAGAAAAAAAAAAGATAGAAACGTCTTGCTGACAAAATAGCATTGCATGTTTTTCCTCATTTTTTTTCAATTTCTAATGTAGATTTTCTGTTTCTTTGTGAAGTTTTGTTCCAGCCCCTGCTTGCACATAGGGGGGCAACACACACACACACACACACACATTACAGAATGTAATCCTTCATTTGCATGTGAACAAAATAACTACTGATGATAGTGGAGAGGACACTGGCCTCTCTATCAGAGCTCAGGTTCACGTGGATTTTGAACAGCAAAGCAGCGAGTAAGTGTGAGAGTCTTTATAATCGAGCCCTTTAAGCATTTGAAGTGTAAGAATGATTGCTTGCGTTACTAGTGTGTGAAATCAGTAGAAATGCTCCATGATGTTGAACACTTAACAGACAACGTATTTTTTGTTTTTTGTTTTTTTTTTTTGCCTATGACAGCCATTACTCTACAACACAAGCACATTTTCTTCTTCTGTGCTTTTTTTCTGATGTTCTCTTATCTACTTTATGTAATCATAGCTTTCAAAGCCAAGGATGAGATTCCACTGACAAATAAAATATACTTTACACTGACATTTCAATGACTGCATATAGTGCATATAAGATGTTCTAAATTCATGCTATTTATGTGAGAGCCACACAATTCTCAACCTTTTGTGACACATTACAGAATTTACATCTTTATTATTTTGAATATCACATGATCACATTTGGACTGACATGACGTACCACCAGTGTTTATTATAAAATTTTAAGTAAAGGTTAAGTTTAGCAGAGAGTGTGAGGTGAGTGTGTGGGTCTAAGCTTCTAGTCATGTTTTCCATCTCCACTTCACAATAAAAACTGCAGAAAAGAAAAGAAATCAAAATTTGTACAAATAAAGTAAGAGTCCAACTCTCCCCCTAATGGTTCAAAGTGTTGGCCAGCCACACTGGAGAAATGTTGGCATTTCCTACTGACACTTTCTGTGAACTTTAGCTCAGCAAACAGCAAAACACACAGAGGCAGACTGTTTAAATACATCAACTATACAAATACGCAGATTGTCTGGAGCTTTGAAGCAGGCCTGTTTCTTTTCTACGTTTGTGGTACCTTTTGTGTGAGTGTGGTCACACTGCAAACATAAAGTATTTCACTGCACTCTTTTCTTCCCGTGGATCTGTTAAGGTTTTTATTTGTTGTTCTTTACATCACTGTGAATGCGAATACAAACACACCAAGATCTTTGTCTGTGAATCTCAAGGTGATTTATAGAGTTTATATCTGACTTAAGAGTAGAAAGGATTCTCTGTCGCAAGTCAAATCACCCTGGTGGTTTTATTTTCTTACTTTTTTTTTATTATTATTATCAGTAGCTACAGAAGTAAGTCACACTGTTGGACTCTGTCGCTGCACGGCTGCTTTTTTCTTTTAAGTTTTATTTGTTTGGTAGAGCACAGGTTTGTCTCGCCTGAGAGGACACGTTCAAATCCAAAGTCAACACAGCTTGATTGCATCGTAACACAATTTACATGCTTGTTGTTTGTGGAACAGACTTTATATTTGTAGCCATCCTTGACCCTAATGAGATCAAATTCAGAGACAGTGATACCACTTATTTAGATATTGTTTTTTTGTTTTTGCTTTAAGTAGATAAAAGCAAATGTGAATGATTTTGAGGGAATATAATTGATTTTGGTATAGGCTACATTAGCGGTCTTATGATGATGTTGAACTGGAGGTCATAGATTATCCATATTTCATTTATCACTTCATTACTGTTTTAATGCTGTGGTGAGCACAAACTGAGCTTGCACAAACACAAGCTCAGTCCACAGATGATAGTTCCCTAAAGGGAGAACAGGACAGTGTCCTTATGCAGTGTGATGGCAAATCTGATGGATTAATGCTTCCCCTGCGCACAGTGCCCACATCTCTCCTTCAGCACCACATTTAATTTAAGTGAAGCAAGACACAGGGCAATGTAGAACACAATACTGCGTTAAGAGTGAGACATAAGATATTTGTTAATTCAGGTCTTTTCTTTATTTTCTCTCACAAACATCAAGTCTGTCTAAGGAGTTTTAACTTTCTCTTGAGTTCCTTTTTGTCTTTCCAGTCAAGTCTGACCACAAGTACTAAAAAGCTAAAACATGTGAAAGACAGCAATTCTGTATTAATTAATAATTAAATAATATATAAAAACGAATACTAACACATTGGTCTGTGTTCCATTGGACCCTTACTTGCACTTGGGATTGCTTTGGTCCCAAAGCTAAATGAAGGACCAGTGCAGCCCAAAGATTTAAATGAGGGAGAAAACAGCAGTTTCACAGGAACAGGGGCGAGCCACACTCTAGTAAAAATCACCAGTCATAGGAAATGAGGAGTGCCATTTCAACTGAAAAGATCCTTAATTATATAATAAGCCGGCCTACTGGGGGCTGTGCAGGCAAGATAAGAGCAGTAGCTGCTCACTGTTTAAAGTCCTTACAGTTAAACAGCAGTGTCAACTCCACTTGATGTGTGTTTAGTGAGATGGCTTCTGTTTACTGGAGTGCTACACGTGGATATTTTAAAGTATGTTTTTCAGGTGCTTCTAATAGTCTTACACCTGTCCAGTGTAGTGTTGATAAATGGAGCAGTGATATGTTAAACATGGTGACAGTGACAATGACAATGCGTTTACTGCTCGTGTGGATGTGCTGCAATTCTACTGTATTGTCTTCACATGTCCTACAAAGGCTTCCTCTCAGGCATCATAGGGTTCATGAGCTCATACATGCAAGTTCGAGTATTTTCTGCAGTCGAAACATTTTTCTTTTTAATGCAGCAGTACAGTTTTTTTTTCACAGTCTGTCTGTGAATAAGGGTGAAATGGAAGGTTATGTGGAGCTGACAGCGGAGGAGATTGCTGTTAAGAGATCATTGCATTTTTCTTTTTCCCCGAGTGTTTTTTTCCTGTGTTATTGGCCTTTAGTTGGCATCTGGATTTTCAAAAGACATTTTATTAGGCAGAGTTTTCTCTTACTCACAGGGCAAAGGTGGTAAGTCATGTGCAGTATTTCTTTTTTATCCCCACCCCCCCTGAGTTTGGGCCTGCAGGTGACCCTGGGTCAAGCTTTTATATTTCTCCCTTATGCCTCCTTTTCTTGTCTTGCTCACCTCTTTTGCTTTATGCCAGTGTCACTTTGGCAGACTGAAAAGATAAAAGTATCGAGACGATCTTAGTAAGATCCGGCTGGTGTCTCTGAATCAGCTCGTATAGGAAAGCATAAAGTAGCATTAGTAGCAAGTATTTCAAATGTCTGGGTTCAAATTGCTAAAGGGAAAATCCAAAGTCTTTTATAATCCTGTGTTACTCTTCTTATTTAACAGCCAATGTTGTTTTACAAATATTCCTCCACATTATGCATGACAACATTTACGCTGCAACCTTACTAGTTTCTTAGCATGGTGACAGTATTTCTAGCAATGTGCTTGTTTTGTGTTGTGCATGATTATACAAAGTGAATGTTACTCCTGTGCATAATACACACAGCATGTAGATTATATTTAGAATATCATACTGGATTCACCCTTAATTTTTGTTTTGTTTAAAGTCATGTTAAACTTAAATCCTGCACTATTTTGTCAGTCAATTTGCAGATGAAATTGAATATGTGCTTTAACCTGTAATAAGAACTACAACAAAGTCCTTTGAGACAGAAACATGAATCCAGTAATGTGTTCTTTTGATTTAAATGTGTCCATTTGAGTCTTAGTGAGTAAGGATAATACCGATCATTGTTGGGTGTTTCTCAGCAGCTCCGCTCCCTTGCTGTGTTTGTATGCAGGCACCAACCCGTCAAGGCCCGGAGGTTTTCCCGGTGCTAACAGTCCAGGGCCTGTGGCTGACCTGTATGGACCTAGCAGCCAGGATTCAGCTGTGGGCAACTACATCAGTGCTGCTAGCCCTCAGCCTGGCTCTGGGTTTGGCCCCAGCATCACAGTGAGTACTCAAATGTAAACTTCCTGTCATGTCTGACTGCGCTTTGAGCTCAGTTGCTTCCTCTGTGTCAGAATACCATCACTAAAATTAGACACTAAGCCAATGCACACCGCTTATGATTGTGACGTTGTGTAAAACAATCCAACAGTAGTTTTAATTACAGAGAGTTGAGCTTACTAATTACAGGTCATTACACTCTGCCGCTGAATTTGTTAAAATAACCACCACCTGCCGCTTAGCAAGTATCCAAAGTCCAAAGCAACCATTTAGTTGGGTCTAAATTTGGTTAATTTCTCCCACTGTCTGTGAGTTCAGAGGTCCCATTGGCACAGGTTAAACCCAGTCTTAGCTCTGAAAGTTATCTGTGTCACATGCAAATATTCATTCCCCTCAGATGTTGCACACATCACCTCACTTCAGACGTTGTGTCACCTTCCCAGAACAAATTTCCTTTATTTTTAGAACCCCAGCTGTCCCAGAGCTTGAGTTTGATCCGTCACTAGGACAATGCTTATGAGCAGGTCTTCTCTCTCCCACTGTCCTTGTTTAGTTGCTCAGCCAGGTGCTGTTGCACTTTTCCTCTTGCTGATCAGTTAGCTGCCGGTTGCCATGTCAACTCATAAGTGTAAGACTATCAGGGCTAGTCGAGGTGACAGTAGGACAGAGGTGTTTTCAGTCTGACAGCGTTGCTTTTTGTGGCGAGGCAGCAGACTCGTAAGAATCCTTCTTCCTGCTCACAATGTAAGAAACACACAAAGAAGACACTAACAAAAAAAAAAAAACTGAAGGCCTCAACCCAAAGGTAGTGCTGTGCATTTTATTGAGAGATCACCTTAAAGCCAGTAAAATGTCTTCTCTGGCACAAGTTATCCTGAGGAGAAAATAAATTCAATTCATTTTGAAACTAATTTGATAATCAAACATGGCTGCTCAGCTGGCCCCTCCCTCTGTCCCAGAATGCCTTTTCAGCATTGCAGCAGGTGAAGAAGTCAGGTGGCCCCTCCTTTATGCCAGCAACTTTAGCATTAGCACAAGAGCATTTCGATTTACTCTACAAAGTTAAGCAAAAAATATGAAATGCTTAAGTATTGCTAAGTTACAGTAGCTGTCGAGACTTTCTGCTGTAGAGCTCAAACTTTCAGATATAAACAAATCAATCTAGTCAAATCAAATCTGGCTTTCTTAGCAAGTGACCCAAAGACTCAAATATGTTTAGGAGCTTGTTTTTAATGAGGGCACAAGGCTCAAACTCCCCCAAAGGGAGACACAATCCAGCTATATTGCTTGTCTCTTAGTCCACCCTGGACCTCACATGATAATTAATCTAAACTTAACCATCTGAATTTTATGGCTCCTAGAAAGCAACAGCAGGGCTAAGCTCCTGGATTCACTGCGAGGCTTGTTGAAGCATGTTTGTAAATGTCTTACATGACTGAACTGAGTGACACAGTATAGGTTATGAAAATAACACCTGCTTTCTGAAAGAAGCTAATTAATGCATGGTTTAACTGAGGTGGAATAACGACAAGCCCATTAGTGCTGCGAGCGAGCACTGCAAGACAACAGGGTGAAGACTTCTCCAAACTTTACAGTCCACATCATTAACTTGAGTTTCCTGCTAAAATAATCAGGAATACAAGAAAGATTATTCTTCCAGTTATATGTGGTGTTTTTTTAAGTTCAACCTAAGCTATGTTTATCATTTTTGCCTGCCATGGTACTGTTACTGTTTATTGTGATTATGTGAAAAATTATAACATTGAGTCATTGTGGGTGTTGCCGCAACATTTTTGCACTTTTCTGAGAGGAAATGATACAAGAGATTTAATGTGTTTTGCAGTTCTCTGAATTTCTGGGGAAAATAACAGTTAAGCAAATATTAAGTCAATGCTGTCGTGCATTCTTGATATGGGATGTTGTCACTAGGAGCAAAAAGCTCATGGAAAGGCAAAACAGCTCACTTTCATTTTAGTAAGAGTGTGTAATTGATTTATGATATCCAAACAAACACACAGCTTAACAGAAAAAATACATTTTTATTGGCTTTTTGCTTCCTAAGCAAAGCCTCTCTTATTAATTGTTTTAGGTCCACTGGCTATCTGCCATAATCTGTTGGTCTCAGTGTACGAAGCAAAATATTTGTTATGAAAGACCAGTCTGGCTCATTTTCAAAGCAGATTTACTAGCAGATAGTTTACAGATGGAAATGAGGTGATTTGTTTCCATTATTTTCCATTTGTTGCACCAGTTTAAAACCATGGTTTAGTGCTGAGTTAGAGAATGTAACAACAAGCCTTTCAATACAGCAAATTACATGAGAAGATTGTGACCTTTTGTTATGTTTACCTCAAAGTGTTAAACAGATTTAATTAATGAAACAGAACTGAAGAACATAATGTTTTTTAACCACATGATTAAAGGTGCTATATGTAAGTTTTTTGCTATTAATGCATAGCCAGTGTTAGAATTAACAGCTTTTTAGTTACAGGTGCAGAAGATAACCTCAATTTTCATTCACCAAGTGCTGCTTCTGTGTCTGTCACTTCCTTTCTTCTCCTGGAGTTAGCATGCTAACCAGCTAGCCCTAGTCCTGTCTGGTGCTGCTACATTCAGCAGCAGAGCAAACATAGACATAGCATCTGTAAGTACAGAGACTGTGCTTCACTTACAGAATGGAAATGTGCCTGAGATACCACTGAGTACTAAAACCCCACTTCAGATTTACCCAGTGAATCAAACAGAGTGCAGCAAAGCGGAGAGGTGATGCTGCAGCCTCCTGACTTCCTGCTCTCGGCGAGATGATCTCTCAATTCAGAACATTAAAATAGGAAATGATTCAGAACTAAAATGTGCTTAATAATTCATTTCTTTACCGAGGATGCTGTTGAACTGAATACATGTAAGCTCATCGTATGCCACAACCTCATGGATGACTTCACTGACTCACTGATCTGTCCCTCAGTCTTACGCTCCAGTGATTTTATTAATCCCTTTAGCCAATATCAAAACAGCCACTGTGAAGAAACAGTAATGAACTTAACTGTCTTTTTATACCAGACAATTAGAGAGCAATTAGTTGATTGAGGTGATAAAGACAGATAATCACTGTTGAAAGTGCTTCTTCTTTTTCTGATGTTTTTTGAATCCAAGGATTTCTGCAGCAAAGCTCACAGTAATAATGATTACAAAAACCACACTGATCTCTGTGAGAGGTGTTTATGATCCTGCCCTCTGCATGCTTTCAGATTAAATCAGGTGTGTATGTTAGCATGAATGGGGATTGCGTTTTTTTATTTTTTTTTATTGTCATAATTTTGTAATTATTATCTCCTTCACCTATTTTTATTTTAAACACTTTCCGCTGAGGATTTTGTTACCTGAGAGTCACAGAAAATTAAGGTCTGTGTATATCGCTGCAGGCTCTGGTTCTCCATTACCAGAATATATAAATGAATGCAAATAGTCTCCACCTCTGTTGCTCAACGTGATCCAACTGAATCAAAACGTTCATATTCATGCTAGCTGGAGTAAAGTTGATATGATACTCACTTTTCTCTCCTTGAAATGCATACTGACACAAGCACTAACTGTACACTTTTAGGGCCCGTTGATTGCAACAGCTTTTACAAATGGATACCATTGAACAGGTGGCCGGTTGCCATCTCATCAGAGGTATTGCATTTTATTTACTGTGCATTTCTCTCAGTCTCTGTCTCTCCCTCCTTTTCCTATGTTCATCACATTATTCATTGTGTATTCACCTCCCTCAACATGAAAGAGCTGGTAGTGAAGTGCGAGTGTGACGGAGGGTTTATCCCTCACGAGGTGGTTCGTTTGATGTCTTAACAAAAAAAATAAATAAAACACAAAAAAGAGAAGATTATCGTGCATTACAAATATTTTAACCTTGGTCAGTTTGTTTGTGTGACTTGCCAAAGGATACGTTTGTCACACACGCACCACATCCTACCAGTTCTGCAGTTAATTTTTCTCATTTCTTATTAACATGTGGAGATTATTCCATCTTAAATTAGTCTGAAAACTATATGTCACACAGTTTGTTGCCGACCAGATCATGTTTTTGACCTCAGCTCTGTTGTCCAAGGTCAAAACTATGATCACACTCAGTGTAAAATCAAGATCATGTAGAAAATGTTCCCAAACATTATTTATATTTATATTTGGCTCAGTGACGTTTCTGTTGTCTCTGCAGTACATCTTCACCACTAACATTACTCCTCATGTGTGGTAGAAGCACTGTCATCTATGGAGGCCTTTCAGGATGTCTTGAGCTTTTTATCTGCTTCCAGCTCTTTTTGTAGAGACAATGTGTGATGTGTGTTGAATTCACTTGTGCACACGTGTTTGATTATTGTATAATATCTTATTTCCAGAAATTAAACCAGCTGAGCATCACAGCTCTTTTTCAGACTAGCGTTGCAGCACATGTATGAACATGATTCCTAAATTAATATGTGGTGTAACCCAGAAGTAAAAACCTTTTAAAATGTAAACATACAGGGTTGTTTATACTGTAAAGTTATGAGGATGTGTGTTGTGCCTGCAGCCACAGTAAGTTTTGACCTGCTGCATTTAATGAACATCTCCTTCACACTTGTTTCATGCATCTCAGTAGGCATTCAAAGTATTCATAGGAATGACCACAGATTTCTATCATTAAATGTCACAGCAAGTCTTGCAGAGTACAGTATTCATGAAACTCACTAAATGAACTGTTTCTAACGCTGTTGCTGTTCCTTTTTTTTTTTTTTTTTTTTTTTTTTTATTATCCAGCAGAGTATATCTGGTGGCCCAGGAAAGACAGGACGAAGTTTCTAATTGGCTTTGTGTGCAGGTGATGCTAATCCAACTTCAAGCACTACAGTGTCACCCAGGCAAAAAGAACGAAAGTCGGAACCATATGAAGAAGAAAAGAAAACGTTAGTCATCTCAGAAAAATAACAACTGCTGTACTATAATCCAAACCTCCTATAACTTTACAACCTGGTTTGGTATGATGTTTCACGTCGATCTCATTCACCTATCTCCTTCCTCTGTTAGCTTTTGTTTTTGATTAGTTTTTAGAGAGTCTTTTTAGTTTGACCTTAATTTTATGTCATTTTATTTTATCTTCTTCTAGTATATTTGTGTAAATGGATTTTGTTTGAAGTGCGGGGGTCATAGCCAAGAATATCTGCAAGTCATGTCTTCATCTTTGTATGGGTTAGTGTAAAGGAAAAACGATGGGATGTTCCATTCGGTCTTTCCGCAAAAAAAGAAGCTCGGAGAAAGACTCAGAGAAAAAAAATTCAATTTTAAGGAAAATTTAAAGAAGGTATCTAAGTAATAAATCTTAGTAGCTGTTTTATTTCTCGTGATGTCTCATTGTTAACCATAATTACCTATTTTTGGGCAATACAAAGAGGACTCCAATATTTTTATGGTCCTTTTTTATAAGTGTTGTTTTTGTTGTTTAGAAATATATATATATGCTATAACAAATTTCATATAACTACATTGTGAATTCAAACTTGAGAAAAAGAAATGTAGCTGTACATATTATTCCAGTCACTGCATATAACCAACTCAGTGAGAGAATAGCATATTTTTGTGATGGTGTGTCAAAAGAACATGTTATAGCGTGTGAATAGAAGAAAAAGCTGTAAACAGTTATTATTCTACTTTTTCTGCTGGAAGACGGTATAACAACCCCAGAGACAAACAGAACACACTTGCTCTGTAAATACTGAAGCTGAATAATTTTACAAGTGTCATACCAGCAAATTTACAAACGGTGAGTTAAGTCAACACAGTTTTAAGAAATAAAAAGAAAAAGAGCCTGATTGGTATCTTTTGTCTAACTGTTAAGATATCAGTATCAATTCAAAGAGAGAGAGGAAGAAGAAGAAGAAGAAAAAAAAAGACGATTTAATCCAAAGCACACTGTACTTAGATGTGATGATTAGAACTTGAACCAGGCATTTTCCAGTTCTCTGTGCATCCTGACACTTTTATACTCTTGAGAGGAACTTGTTAGATGTATGTTATTGTTTGTTTCATCCTGCTTGTTCCTGATTCATTTTTTGGAACACGATATCTGGGCTCGGTGCTCGAGCCTTTATGTAATGCTTGTTCTCTGAATCAGTTCTTTTTGAATGAATTAGGAAAGTAAACATTTTGATACCATACCTCAGCCTTTGTGAGTTCTATTGTGGAATCATTGGCAGGTTTAATTTATTCTATAGTGGCAAAACAAACGAAAACACTGAAAGGTAATAAAGCGAGTAATCATTGCACTGTGAGTAGTAAAGTACAGGCCATTCTCCTATTTGCACATGTATATGTTGGCTTTTTAAAAAACGGCCCTGTGCTTTGGGATAGTATGAAGGATTTTTGGGTTAATGTGCTCTTGACGCGACAAACACTTCAAAGTTTTGTGGTGAGTTAACAGCTTGGGAAATAGTAAGTGATGTGTTGCAGTGTACACTTGGATTTCTTTATATATTAGACCCATGCCTCATCGAAAGATATTTATACAGGGTCAAAAGATGACACTGAATTATTCACTATCTGTCGCTGCACCAGGTTTTACACAGTGTGTGTGGTTAATGATTTTACTCATGACAAACGTTTAGTAATAATATGCTCCAGAGTGCAGTCCAGTTTTTAACGTCATTGATGGAATGAATGGTGTGTATTCTGAAAAACTTTACCTGCTGCACATGTATTTGTTGTTTTCATTTTACCCACTTCCTGTCTCATTTCTTTTATTTCAAAACAACCAGGTAAAGAAATATGCTGGATACTTCTAAAGTAAATGATAATGGAGGTGTTGATCAAGTAATAATATAAAGAGTAACGAGAAAAAAAAACCCTTGTAATGTTCAAATGTAAAAGAAAATAAGAAATACAAAACTATAAAAAAAGAAAAAAAAGAAAGATGCTTCTTTGCTGATTTCAAGTTTAATCAGAGTTTTATTGATACTTTGTGGTTTATATATTAATAATTGTAATATACTATTAAAATGTACTGTGCATCCATTGCTTTCTCTCTTTCCATTCCCCATCCTCAGAGATCCTACTATCTTTTGTTGATCATTCATGTATTTCATTAGTGTGTAAAGAAATCACAGTTAACTTGTAAACAGAGTGCTGTCTTTGATACCAGTGTAGTGCTCTTTGTTGTTCTCCCTTGCTCTACCTCTCCTTTCTCTCATATTTATCCCTCTCCCTCTCGCGCTCTTTTTCTATCTCCTGTAATTACAAAGTAGATGTTATATAGGACTCATTAATATAATACTTGTAGTGAATAGTGGATTTAGGACCAGTTGAGATAGACCTTTCTCTAAATGATCATGTTATTCTGATATTTGCAGACAGTTATTTTGATAGAGGTTCATTGTAATTTATTCCCTGTATGTTTTCTTTTTGGTTTTGGTTTTGCCACTCTCACATGGTTTCAGCTAACCAAAGCTCTCATGGATGAACAATAGAGAAACAGTTGCTGTAAGATGGAATTGTACACAAGGCATTATTTGGATCCCCACCCTTGAATGTTTTAAAAGGGGTGTGCCATACTACCTTAAATGCTAACGCTAGATATGCAAAACTTTTATTTTTGATTATTTTTTAAGAGGGACACAAGCTATAATCATGGAAAAACATTTTATGTAAAAAATATATATATATATATTTCATATTTTTTTAAGAAACATACCAATGATTACCACAATAGTCATGATACCAGTCATAGTGCTGTTTAAATGACCTGTTATATCTTTTAATGTTTGTACACTTTGGAAATATCCCAGTTGCCTCTGGCACAATTATTTTTTAGATAATACTGTTTTTGATCTCTTATTTCTCTCAATACCTTTATTAACAATTCTGATTACTTTAATCTCAGATACTGAGAGCTAGTTTTATGTTGGAATCCGTTATCAATGTTGTTCACACATATTATCTTTATAGAGGCATTACTTGAAGAGTTAAAAGAAAGAAAAAGACCTACTGCAAAAGACTCTGTTAAACAGAGAACCTCAAAAGGCTCAGGTGTTAAAGGACGGGGTGTGTATCAAAGCTGATCAGTAGGTGGTTAAATTCATGTCCTGACGCTGGACCAGCACCCTGAAGCTGTGATTTATTACTAAGCAGAAAAAAGATCTGTTATAAACTTGAATATAAAAGTTTCTGTTCAGAATTAGACCTGATAGATTTACACAAACCGCTGTGTTTCAAGCAAAAACAATCCAATTATAAAGCCAATTCAGTTTGTTGGAGCTCAAGCTGTGTGCACACTCCACATCCACAGGTTGAGTTATTTTTTGAGTACAGTTTCAATTAAACATAATTTAGGTTTTATATCAGTTATTTAATTCATTGCATGAAGTTTTCAATTGAATACTACACACATTACATTAATAAATAACAGTGTAGTGTCTATTAACTCTTCTCATCCAATACAGACAAACGACATACACTAAGAACAGGAATGGCAGCTTCATTAGTTTCAACATTAATAGAAAAAATATTCCAATGAATCCAGCAAGTATACAAGACACTGTGTTATTGAAGACAATTCTTCTTAAAATGATAAAAGCTCTCATGTTCCACCAGTTAAATGATTTTGACCTTTATACAGTAAATGCCCAAAAGTATAGAAAAAACAAAGGAAAGATAGAAGTCATTTATTTAAAATACCATGTTTCAAACATGAATGTTTGTGTTGACATTAATTGCACATTACAGTATATAATAATAATGATAATAATATAAAACATCTATAATAATTATAACAATATAGTATAAAAACAACAAGTACAATAGTAATCAGTCATTTAAATGTACTAACTAGTAAACTTTTGATCTGACATAATCAATGTGTTCCTCCTGTTCATTTGCAGCATTGTCCCTTAATTTGTGTATCTGAAATTTTTATTAGAAAATTAACTGGAACCATCTTAACCAGTATAAGACACTCACCAGGACCAGTTTTATTGGCATTTCATCTGAAAGACAAACAACAGTGCAACACGTATCAAATATATTGCTTTGTGTTTTGTCACTGTTGCAGTGCCTGGTGGCTGTAATTGGACTTTTAATGAATCCCTTTGGCCTGGGAAACTACACGTAGCTTGAACTTGCTCAGTTTCCCTAAAAACAATACAAAGAATTGACCATTCTATTGTTTTGTGATCCTGTAGCTTGGACTTTAAGGTAGCATGGCTCTGTTGCTGTAATTTCATTTTATCTCAAACTGACAGCAGTTTACAGCTGATGAATGTTACACATCTTAGTAGACTAGTGTATCCATTTGGGGAGAGGGGAGGGGTCTTGGTTTAAGAAAAAAAAATAATCAAAAAAGAAAAAAAGTCAACCTGGAAGGTGTTGACATTTGTAGTGTACTACCGTATCCATTTAAACTTGAATCTTGAGGCAAGTGCTAGGCAATGGCCAAACAATTGATCCCATCCGCTGTGGGAAAACCCCACCCTGAAACCACACACACACACACACACACACACACAGACACATACACACACACACACACTTACTTCTGCGATTTCTGTCATCTTGGATCCACATCTGTCTTTCATTTTGAATATGAACAACAGTCTCCCAAA
>OMNW01005172.1:29966-41508 GCA_900303245.1 Selene dorsalis | reverse complement strand
GGAATTAAATGGTTAATTGGAGGGACACAAACCACACGTGATTGAATTTTTGGCGGATTATATCAGATTGCTCGATGCTGTAACAGACAACCCACCCACCTCACACACACACACACACACACACACACACACACACACACACACACACACACACACACACACACACACACACATCCCAACCCCGGTTTCACGGGTCTTTGTTTCTGATCTATTAAATCCCACCCACTTGACATGAACACAGAAGAAGAAAAAAAACCTCTCACTCAGGCGCCCACACTATCAGCGCCCAGTCGCTGTTGTCTGTCCTGCCCGCTGGACCCGTAACATGGAGACTGAGAGTTGTTTGCCCTTCTCCTCGCAGACCAGCAGGAGGACGCCAGAAAACTCCCCGGGTCTGGAGCACGGCGGCTCCGGCTCCTTCCTCCCCTGCGATGAGCTTCAGAAACCCTCGCACCTTCCTCCTCCTCCTCTCCCTCACCGCCTCAGCCTGCGAGGGGATGTGTACTCCGCGACCATGGGGAGGTTTGGTGATGCTGCGGCGGACTTTACGCACGGCGCTGCCCCGGCGAACCCGCCCGCCTCACCATCCAAGCACAGCAAGTTCCTGGACAGTATAAACCAGGATCAGAAGGGAACAGCGATAAGCGGCAAGCCGGCGTTTTATGAAAATAACTCGGAAGGTAAGTTAGAAAACATTTACATTTCTAACAGCCTCTGAATTAAAAAGTAAGAAAACTAAATAAGTAAAATAAAAGTTGGTGCAACAATACATACGCTGCCAATGGGAGTGACTTTTTTTTTTTTTGTTTTAGCTCAGCAATGCACCACTGTTTGACAGCACAGATTTTAGATAACATACTTAAGAGCCATTAAAACACAAGTATTTTATGCTTGAATTCTTCCCTTGCTGATTAGGATCCTTGAGTTCCAATTATCAAAATAAAACATGTAGGCTATGTCATGTTGGGAATACGCGGCTGCAAAAACAATTTGATGAAGGGAGGATTTAAAAGTTAGAATAAACTTTACTGAAATGTTAAAACCAAATACATTTCTTAGGTAATTAAATTACACAAATCCAGTGGATCATATTTGTATTCAGCTTTTTCTAAATGTGCCATTTCAATGACCTGATAATTACGGAAAAGTGTTCCTTAAATTTTAATGGCAATTCAAAGGAAGCATGGTTGTGATAAAAATGTCAACAAGTTTTCTTTGACTTGACAGTGCTTGATGTACAGGGAGAGAGGTTAAAGGTCAGCCTTGCAGAAAGTTGGGTGTGTCATTTGGCTTCTGGTCATCTCTCAGCTTTTTAGGCCAATGACATTCAGCTCAATATTACGCATCTCTGCGAATTGCATCTTTTTAATCATATGAAAGATTTTGTTAAGTACAACTAATAGAAATGGACTTGAAGTTTGTAGAAAGGCATGAGCTCAAAGACTGTCAGACGTAATAGCCCACAAATGTCCATCTTGGAAAGAAAAGTAACAACTGTATATGTTGAACCAAAGCCTGAAGAAATTATGTGGTCTTTCTCTTTATTTATTGGTGTTGATGATTCTGCAAAGCAAAAGAGGATATGAGCCCTGATAAGGACTTTGTGATATCAGTGTCCAGAATAATATACAACGGCTTGATTCATGTTCCTGCCAAAGACAGCCAATAGATTTTTTCCACAGTTATGATAACGATATCAGTTGTCTGCTTTCAAAGTGGACTTTTATTACTTTTCTTTTAAATAAAGTTTGAATAATAGAAGGCGCATACGACTTCCCCTTCCCTGTCTTTCAGAAACACAGGTCCAGTCACTTGTGCACTGAAAATTGTTAGCTGTTAGTTTAATTTACTTTTAAATACTATCGCAAATAATGGTCCCTGCATATACGTGCAGGACAGCTTGTGGATGTATGTCACTCCTCTCTATGTTAGTGGTGTTTTTGAGTTTTGCCCCACACAACTTCAAAAGCAGACATATCTTCCTGTTTTGTCTATGGTGGGAGGATAGAATAGAGATGGTGTGACAGGCCAACACATGAAAAAAACACTGCAGCCATCACATTGTTTTTCACTATTCTTAAAATTATAATTCAGAGTTAGGCATTTTAATTCATGGTTAAATTCCAAAACAGTTTCACAAGGAATTTCTTGATTTTTTGATGTAGATGTAGACTTAGATTTTTTTGTTCCATTTTTAAAAATATTATTATTAATTTTTTTTTTTTTTTTTTTTTTACAAAATTTACATAAAGATTTCTCATTATTTTTAAGTGACCAGTGCATAAAGAATTATTCTTCTTTTGGCCTAAAAATGCAGAGTTTTAAAGCTTGTATATCTTTGCAATATTTATATATATATGTTTTTTCTAATGTACTTCATTGCAACATTCTTATTTATGTTCAGTATGAGGCTTTCAACGTTTAGTTTTTGTCTCAAATTGTATGGCATAGCCACCACCATCTACCCCACATAAAATGTAGTCACGGTACGATAACTTTCTTACCTTATTTATATTGTGTGACGTAGCCTGAGGAAATACGCCGTGTACACAACTGCAACTTGTTTCTCTGGAAAAGTAAAATGAGATAAAGTAAAATCACAATTTAACGATTTATTTCTGTCATCAGCAAAAAACAAAAGAAAAAAGATTCAAATCCATTTCTAATTGTCTGCATTTTTATTATTCATCTGTTATGATAACTGTGGCAGATGAAAAACCAGTGACTGTCCTATATCCTATAATGAAGCTGGATGGAACATGTTTTATACATTGAAGTGGTGCTTTGCTGTAAAAAGTTGACGTAAAGAGCAGTAGGCCTGAAAGACACAGCTGAAATATCTGCTGAGGCGATATAAGAGGATAAGAATTGAATCCCGTGGTCACAGCGTGATGTTCCCTAGTGTATACACATTTTGAATTTTGCAATTTCTTTTATTTTACATACATCTCCAGTAACACTAGAATGGAGGCAGAGTAGATGTGGCAGAGTAAAAGCTACACTGTGGCCCGCGGCTTGAGTTTGCTATCTGAACGGAGAATATTTTCAGCATGAACTGTGGTGTGAGATTGGATCTAATGGACATGAGGAAATTAATGTTTCAATGAAAAGTGCTCTCTGTTGGGCCCCATATTGAATCAGGAGAATAGCAGACTAGTGTCTCGGCTGCCCCTGGTGAGTGCCTGCAGATAGATGGAGAGTGATTTTGTTTTGGAGCTCAAGGTTAAACTTAATGAACATGGACAACAACATCCAAACACTGCAGGAGGGAACAGCTCTTTCCATGGTCTGTTAAGAGGACGGGAAAGAAGGATTTTCCCTTTACCGCTAAATGTAAAGGTCAGAATGTATCATTCAAACAATCAAGTGCTTTATCATATATAAATCTGCCATATATACATCAATGCTGTATCCTTGTGGCCTTATTCTTAACATGATAGTTTCAACTTGCATGTTGCAATAAGTTTCCTATAGAATAAACAGACATGTCTGTGTGGAATGTGACCCAAAACCTTTCTTTTCTTTATTTCCAAATGAAATCAAATCTTATTTTTTAACTTATTGCCGTGTGGGTTTAAGTCAAGCCAACTGACTGAGAGTTCACTGCCTAAGTATGGTTCGTCTAGGCTAATCTAATTAAAACAGTGCCTGGCTGAATTAGCGTTTTGTGTGTGTTGACTTTCTCAGCCATCACACAGCTCAGCCTCCTTTGGCAGCTTTGGTGTGGGAATTAAATTGAAAGACATAAAAAACAAGCAAGAGACTAATGATTTTTAGCTCAAGGAGAAAATGCTTGATGTGATACCCTGTTTCATTTCATTTTGTAACAAGATGTAAAGTTACAGTTTATTGGTCTTGATCACTTTGTGCTAGATTTACATATAGGTGGAAAAGCTGGATTTAAAAAGGAAATCAAAAAATGTATCTGGTGGTGTAAAGGGGAGTCGTTGATCATTCATTTCTTTAAATCAGTCCTTGACACCCAAAGACATTTGAGATGACAAATGTTGTCTTGTATGTCTACCTCATGCTTCGATTTGGCTTTAGCTATGAATGTTGTGTTTTACCTTGTAAAATTGCCACTGATAAGTTTGTGGTGTGTCTTGGGTGCATGCCCAGTCTCTCTGTAACCCTACAAAATAAATCCGCAAAGAGAAAGAAATAGACGAATAAATAATCATTCTGTTTTGATTTTATTCAACCACTGTAGCATAACCAAGATCAACATTTTTTTCATTAATGTTATAATTTTCAAGATGGGCAACTATGAGAACCAGACAAACAAAATAAAAAAGATTGCGCGAAATGTTTAACAAAGATCAGATTGCGGTTTAAATTTTTTAAATCTAAGCCAGAAGTTTGAAAACAAAATCTCAAGGTGAATTAGCAACTTAAAATTCATAGAAAGTGGTACGTTGGAGACAAGGTAACAGAGGTCTACCATCACGCAAAATGAGAAGAAAAAATCTAAAATAGCAAACAGCGGTTTGTATATTTGCATATGTATAAGTGTGTGTATGTCATTGTGTATATACAAAATATATGCATGTGTGTGTATGTGCGTCCGTATATTTCATTACTTTTCTATGTGCCTGGCATGTCTCAGTCAGAGAGAAAGGAGCTCCAAAATCCATGGGCTATCCCGGGATTGGCACAGACTGTTGTGGCAAGCTGAAAGAGTCAGCTGGCGGTTTACAGGGGGACTCCATTGCGGACTCCATTGACTTATCAGGCAAGAACAAGAAGCGACGCAATCGCACCACTTTTAGCACCTTTCAGCTGGAGGAGCTGGAGAAAGTGTTTCAGAAGACACACTACCCTGATGTGTATGCCCGAGAACAGCTGGCACTGAGGACCGAGCTCACTGAGGCTCGGGTTCAGGTGTGTGTTACGGCAACATATTCACATTTACGCACTCTCATTTTATGACTACAAACAGAGGAGCGTTTGCGGCCTGAATGAGACCGATTGTCATCTGAAAATTTCCTCTTCTACTATATTTTTGTATTTGTAAGGTTTGGTTCCAGAATCGTAGAGCCAAGTGGAGGAAACGGGAACGCTATGGGAAGATCCACGAGGTGCGCAACCACTTTGCTGCTACATATGATATCTCTCTTCTCCCTCGCCATGATACATACCAGGTGGGCCACCACAGATCTCACATGACATACATGATGTAGTGGTAGAAGTACCTTATTGGTCCTGCTGTGAGAACAAGCACTGGTACAAAACTGAAATAGCTCAATCTGACCTTTTTTGATTCTGTACCTTAAGTTGGTGTTCATCACAGAGTTTGAATCACTGTCATGCTGATTTCATCAAATTTATGAATCTTAGGTATCTTTTTCTATATCTCTCCAGATGCAGGGGAACCTATGGCCGGGAGCAGCCTCAGGTGGAGGTGGTGGCTCAGGGGCCGGTTGTGTCCTAGGAGCTGACTCCATCCCGTCGTCCTGCATGAGTCCATACCCTCACCCGCACAGCAACCTGCAGGGGTTCATGGGCATGCCCACCTCCCCCAGTCACCCACACCATCACCACCACCACCACCACCACCCATCTCACCATCCGGGCATTAATGGCCTCTACTCACTCCACAGCTTCCCTGGGGGCCTCGGGTCCCCTTCCATTGAGGGGCCCGAGACTGAATACAAGCCAACCGGTCTGGTGGCGCTGCGGATGAAAGCCAAAGAGCCAGGCAGCATCCTCTCCTGGCCCACATGACCACAACAGTGCCAGCTCTCCATTATGCACTGACTGAGCCAAAGCATATTACATTCCTGACCCATGCACAGTCCCAGATGTACACACCCACCTCAGCATATGACTCAAATATTTCCTCTTAACATTTATGTAAGCCAACTTGGAGATGTTTCACGATTCAGGAGATCTTGGAATAGGATTTTCATGAACAATCAGGGCAACTCAAGCCTCCTGCATGAAACCCAACATATTAATAGGAACTTTCTAAGTTTCTAAATTTAGTTTAATATCAACATGCTGACAGCAAAGAGGAAAAATTATTTAAGCATGTAAAAAATGTAATTATCATATTAATCTTTGTTTTGTGTCTGTTGTGCTTTATAGTGTGACCAGTAATAAAGGCCTCCATCTAAATCATCTGTCTTATTCAGTAGGAGAGTAGTTTGGGGGAAAGGCATTATGAAAAATGTAACAAAAACAATCTCAGCCGGAATTATTTTAGCCTTGACATGACTGTTTTATAAAACGATAACTGAAAGAGCTTACCAGGGGTCTGTGTCACATTTTTAACTGGGAATGTGGTTGGGAGGCAAAAAAAAAAAAAAAAATGATTCACAGGCTGCGGTTGCCATAAACATAGAGATTTCTGCTGTGCAGGAAGTGAGCTTCTTTGTATTCAGGACATGGAGAGAGAGGCTGTGGCATGTGCAGCCTACTTGGCTTCACTTCAGGAGCACCTTCAGGTTGCACCTCATGTATCACAAACAAGTGGCAGGTTCATTAATGAAAAGCTAACTGAGCCACCACACTTGACTTTTGATGATAAAGTAGAGAGCCTCCCACAGACGGCTGGCTTCATAGTGAGGCAAGCATTTTTCATTCACATCTGGCATCAGTGGTAAACCCGACCAACTGAGTAATGAGTTACAGTTTAATAGAAGAAATTGGGGTTACCATAGCCCATTTATAAATGCTTGCGTATTTGTGTGTTGGCTTAAAAGAACAATATGACACAAATGTGTTTCAATGCCATACTTAGTCTCACATGTATTCTCAATGCTTTCTTAATAATTGTTTTCAGGAAATCTCCTTGTTGTGCTTTACCCCAAACAATTTACTTTATTGTCAAGGAAACACCGAATTGCATGGTACCATCCCATCTGGTGTAAATTACTAAATACCAACATATTCATGTCAGATGTGCACATTTCAATCTGTGTGAGATTGAGAATGCAACTTGAATTGAGAAAAAAGGAGTTCCACTGGTGGACAAAGCCCTCCCAAGCTCCACTCACTCCCCAGGAGTGTACATGGCTTACGGCAGAATATATTGGCTCTCCTTTCCCTTTTGCTTGCTTCACCATGACAGCCATGCTGGGGCGGATTAGCTGCCATTCCCCTAGTCTGTGTCAGGGTTTTGTGTGAGCCACTAACATGTGGTTCTAATAGAAGAATGCACAAACCCATCAGAAACACTTTCCACACCCACAGCTTCAAATTCCAGCCAGGCCCTGGGAGACGGCAGCCCTTACTGCAGTTACATAGTACCCCTGATTAAATCCCAGATTAAGTGGAGAAGATAAGAAGACCTGTCAGTAGGGATAAGGGATTGAGGAGATGGCCATCTTTAGGAAAGCTAAAGAAATAGCAGATGGTGGATCAGGGCTCAATTTTAATATTTATTTTTGGATAGGCAGAAGGTTAATCAGATCTATCTGTCCATAAACAAAAGAGGAAACTCTGCAGCTTAGTGAATTTGATATGTTTACTTTTGAACACTGTCAGGCTAGATGTAGCAAAATAACTCACAATATTATAATTGCAGTATGGTTTTTCTCCAACTTAAAAATCATCTTACAATAGTTGGCCATCAGTTTTGATTGAGCTGTTGTTTAAATAACATTGGTGTAGAATAGGCTTTGATCTGTGTTGACTCAGTATATCAGACTAAAAACGACGTGTGATTTGTCAGAAATAAATGAAAACTGTTGAGTTAAGACTGACCCGATACTTTGTATGTCAGGGTCACTGGGTGAAGACTGTAACTATAGTTGGAAATTGCCATACCCAAACCCTCATTATTGGACAAAAAATATGATTTAATGCTCATTAACATCTGTAAAGCAGCCTGCTGGCCACTGTTCTGAGCTTTGATCTCAGCAAGATTTATCATAGCCTTTAAGCACAACTATTGTGAACCAACAGATCCCTGTATTTGTAGCTGAAAAGCATTAACATGTCTCACTAAGATAAACAATGTGGAGGCTCCGAGCGGCCAGCACAGTCAAACAGTGGAATCAGGCAAGTTCAACACAGTCTATTAAGAAATACTCTGGTGCTGTCCTTTACCTTTTTATTATCTACAGTCAAAACAGCCTCCAGATTAAATGCCCCAAGGAGCTGAATATTTGCATTTTAATGTGTGGTGTGCAAAAATGTGGTAAAGCGACCAACAATCCTAGTGGGTGAAAATCTGTCTAATTAACCTCCTCCTTCTTAAATTAAAAAAATACATTGGCCTATTTTCTTATATTTTTCAAATTATGAAATTCATGAAATAATAACTGGATAAGGAATATGCTTGCTTCCACCATCTCGGGGAGAAAGGCCTTGTGGCTACCCAAGGTCATTTTTAAGGATTAGTTAGAAGGCTACTGTACCTTCCGAGCCACTGTTCAGATACTGCCACCTTGTGGTAGCAGGCCTGATTTGTGCTATTGAGACGATAAGGTTGCTCTGTCCATCCCTGCACGGTGATCATTTTATTTCCTGTGAAATTCTGGATTATTGTTATTTTTTATAAATTAGGCTATATCATGAATCTAGTCATTTTATATATTGAGTGGGGCGAAATGCCCCTAATACTTAAGTCAGTTACCAGGGGATGGCAAAATAACAGTTAGGTCGCTGATAATACACACACTCAACCCTCAGATAAATAATAAAAAAATAATAATAAAAAATAAAATGGTCTTTTGTGCAGTATAACCGCTATTCCGTCCACCTCGTTTTCTCGGTAACAAACTGTAATATTTTAATGTCACTTTCTCAGCGAATGATTGACATGCTCTTTAAAGTTTTCCACCCACTTTTCAACCAATCAGGGCGAAGGGGCGGGCCCTCGTGCTAATCTTTACAAAATGGCGACTGTTGTTGTTTTGCCGCAGGGTCAGTGAACAAATCCGCTTTTTATTTCATTTATTTTCTGCACTAATTTGCAGAAAAAGGACTAAAAAAACATAGGCGCCCCAGGAGTCGTTCCGTGTGGGCTGAAATGAAAGGTAAAGAGCGGTCTCCGATTAAAAAACGCTCCCGGGCCTTGGACGATATTCGAGACAGGGGAGGATGCCACCCGACCAGCAAGAAAATGGGGGCTCTTTCCGTTTCAAGTGGGAGTAATAATGGGAATAGCTCGACCAAAAGCGACGGTGGCTCGACGAGAAGGAGTCTACTCGGTGAAAAGAGAGAGAGGGATTTCGACAGTCACGGCCGCACTGGAAATAATCACAGCTGTCAGTCTGCTGCCGCTAGCTCCGTGGGTAAAAACCACAACCTGAGCCTGACGCTGGACTTAGCCTCGCCGAGGACCGCTTCACGGGGGGAGCAGCGGGTTCAGCCGCCCAGCGCCGAGAGTGAGTACAAAACCCTCAAAATAAGCGACCTGGGCACTCAGCTGAGCGATGAAGACATTGAGGACGGACTGTTTCATGAATTTAAGAAATTTGGAGATGTGAGTGTCAAGATAAGCCGTAGCAATGACGAGCGGATAGCGTTTGTGAATTTCAGGAAGCCGGAGGACGCCAGAGCCGCTAAGCACGCCAGGGGGCGGCTGGTGCTGTACGACCGGCCGCTCAAAATCGAGGCGGTGTATATAAACCGGAGGAGAAGCCGCTCCCCTGTGGAGAGAGACTTGTACGGAGCGGCTCAAAGCCATAGACACTTGCAGAGACCCCTGTCGCCCACGGGGCTCGGATATAGAGACTACCGGCTGCAGCAACTGGCCCTGGGAAGGCTGCCCCCTCCCCCTCCGCCCCCTTTGCCCAGAGATCTGGAGCGGGACAGAGAGTTTGCTCTGTTCGAGGCCAGGGCACGTCCAGCTTTCATTGCAGAGCGAGCAGCTTTCCGCGAGGAGGATTTTATATCTCCAGAAGATGACCAAAGAGCCAACAGGACGTTGTTTTTAGGCAACCTGGACATAACTGTTACCGAGGCCGACCTGAGGAGAGCCTTTGACAGGTTTGGGGTCATTACGGAAGTAGACATTAAAAGACCCACACGGGGACAAACCAGCACATATGGATTTCTGAAATTTGAAAACCTTGACATGGCTCACCGTGCTAAGCTTAGTATGTCTGGCAAAATAGTGGGCCGCAACCCCATAAAGATAGGCTATGGAAAAGCAACTCCCACCACTCGTCTGTGGGTGGGTGGGCTTGGACCCTGGGTTCCTTTAGCAGCACTGGCAAGAGAGTTTGACCGTTTTGGCACTATAAGGACCATTGACTACAGAAAGGGGGACACCTGGGCATATATTCAGTATGAAAGTTTGGATGCTGCACAAGCAGCATGCACACACATGAGGGGCTTCCCACTGGGGGGTCCAGAGAGAAGACTCAGAGTGGACTTTGCTGATACTGAGCATCGCTACCAGCAGCAGTTCCTGCAGCCTCTTCCGATCCCACCTTTTGACATGGTGGCTGAGTCTTTTGTCCACCGGGCCACACCTGAACCACTGAGGGTCAGGGAACGGACTCCACCGCCGCTTCACTTTAGGGAGAGAGAGCTCTTTCCCGGCACTGAGTGGCCCAACCCAGCTATTCGTGAACGGGTACGTGCCTCACCTTTCGAGCCTTTGGAGCACTTGGAGCGCGAGCGGAGGGCACGGGAGCCCTGGTCTTTAGAAAGAGAGTTACAGGGACGAGAACCTGTGCGCAAACGGCGTGTGATGGAGGATGGACGACACATAGACCACTCCCCTGACAGCACTGAGAGGACAGTTAGGCGTAGACGTGCTTCTCCGGATGGAAGTCCTGGAGGCAGCAGCAGAGACGGACGCTTCAGTGACTCAGAGCGCCCTCTGCGGGGCGAGAGACCCTCTCCAGCCCGCGAACGTCACAGCAGCCTAGAAAGAAGCGGGGCTGAACGTAGACTCAAAAGTCAGAGTCTCTCGGACAAAGGACCTTCAAGCAGCAGCATTTCAGCAGTAGGAGAACGTAAACGTAAAGCAGGTGATGGCGGCAAGGGGCCGGCCAAGAGGGAACGGTCTGAGGGCGGCTCCAAGGGAGGTCAGCTGTCCAAGCCGGACAGCACCAGACTCAGTTTGGCCTGGCACGGTATGCTTCTCCTGAAGAACAGCAACTTTCCAGCCAACATGCATCTGCTGGAAGGCGACCACAACGTAGCCAGTGACCTGCTCGTTGACGGCACAACAGGGAGGCAGGTGAGCGAGCTAAAGATCACCCAGCGTCTCCGCCTGGACCAGCCCAAGCTCGACGAGGTGTCACGGCGCATCAAGGTCGCGGGTCCCGACGGCTACGCCATCCTGCTGGCAGTCCCTGGGGCCACAGAGGATACATCTTCGTCTGACCCTGCAGCCTCGACTCAGCGGCCACTTCGGAACCTGGTATCCTACCTCAACCAAAAACAAGCAGCAGGAGTCATCAGCCTGCCTGTGGGAGGGAGCAGAGATAAAGACAACACAGGGGTTCTTCATGCTTTCCCTCCCTGTGATTTCTCCCAGCAGTTCCTGGATTCCTCTGCCAAAGCTCTGGCTAAAAGTGAAGAGGACTATCTGGTCATGATTGTGGTTCGTGGAGCTTCTTAAAAAAAAAAAAAAAAT
>OMNW01005172.1:1294-28744 GCA_900303245.1 Selene dorsalis | reverse complement strand
ACAAAACAATTGCAAGACAGACAATGAACTGTGTCCAGTCCACTGATAAAACTAAATTGTCATATCAACTCTGTTGAATGCTGAATACTAACAGATGTGAGATTTCTGCAAAAGGAGCAGCCCATACCACAATACACACAGCATAGTTAGTAAGGCAAATGATAACATATTTTTACTTAATATTTTATTTTGTGCATCCCTACCTTAGAAATGGTTGTGTAATGTGATCTATGAAAAAAAAAAAAACTACAGTAGTAATGGATAAGAAGCTTAGAGAAGTTTGTGTTGATATTTGACAGTCTGTATCATTTATTGCTCTGAAACAAGTAGTTCCTCCAAGAATTATGATAATACTCAGTATAATTAAAATGTTGGTACAAAGTAACAAAAACCTGCTATTTGTCAGTAAGTAGGTCTGTGTAATTCAAAAGTTTTAGCAGTAACTTAATGGTTAATGTTGCAATTCAAATTTTTAGGGGTCAAAATTTGAATTTGAATATTTCATGACTGCCAACATGTTCCAAAGGCCTACTTACCATATTTTATCTTGTCATTGTATGTTTGTCATGCAAAAGTAACCCACCCTGAATTATAATTTGCTGTTTGGTTTAATATGTATTGAAAACATTCATATGTGGGAAAGTTGTGTGTGTGTGTGAACATCACCCACTGCAACACTGGACTCCTGAGGAGACGAGTGCAGAGCTGAAAACCTCTGCAGAGAAGACAACCTAGTATTTGTGAGTCCTCACTGACGAGGCAGCTTTTAAGTTGTGTAGCCCATCTGCACCTGTGATGACTTCTGTTTTAAGTGGAAAATTGAGCAATGTACACTTTGATGTCATGGGAAAGGAAAATCCATTGAGCCCATGCGAAGCTGTTCACATACCTGAAAGTGCGTTTGGGCACTTAATGTGACCGATTATCAATAAATTGTTCATTTGAAGGGAAACATGTTTCTTCGATGGAAGTGAATTGAAGAAACAAGCTGCCATACCTTATTGTGTTTCGAAGGAGTTGTCACTTGAAATTTTCTTTCTGCACACGAAAAGGGAGACAATTTGCAATTTGTTTAGCACCAGCGAAGGGAGACCCCTCTGTTTCATGTGAGGATCGCTGTTTGCTCACAGGCCTGTTCTGAGCTCCTAAGCTGCCCGTCAAAAATTACTCCCTCCCTCATGACCCGCTATTATACCTCTCAACTGCTGCTGTTGGCATGTGAACACCTGATCAGGATCGAGGAGCCGTGTTTACAGCCAGAGTCCGGTGTGCACTGTGAAACAGTGGCAGATGCAGACAGCGGTGCAGTCCGGGAGGCGAGGGTTGGAGCAAACGGCAACATGTGCCAGTATCCTGTTGTTCTCCCTGCTCATTATGCTAAAGGTCTCATGTGCATTGTTCCTGGGTCTGAATAGGAGCTGAGGAAATTCCGTCACCGGCCGTCACACACTCCGCTCGGGAGATTGTGGGTGACACCGCTTTGAAATTTCCATAGCATCTCCAGTTCAAGCTGTCTCACTGCAGAGGCCAAGCTGAACCACTGGGCTGATTTGTCATTATTATACGTTGCCCAGTTATGATTTGATTTGACTTAATGTTTGGCTCAGGGAAGAGGATTGGTCCGACCTCAGCTAGGAATATTGTTTGACCCCAGCCCATCTTTGTGTTCTCCTCTGATTGAATCCTCTCTGAGGAGACGAGCGAAGAAGCATGTTTGTTGTGCTGAAGCTGTGCTCCGTTGTCATCCGAGGTCTGCTGCAGCGTGGAAGCCAAACCAGCAGGCCAGATTGTTTGCCCCTTTTTGACATCACTGGAAGGAACCCACACTGTGGACCCCGAGCCTACCCCAGAGACCTTTTTTGTTTTTGTTTAAGCCCCATAATAAGTTTAAGGCCATGTTACTCGGGAGAGAAAGTTTTCCATCTTCTCCTACCATCCATTTTAGTCATGTTAGTGTGAAAGCAAGTGCTGTGTACTGTGCTGAGAAGGACGCCATGCTGCGCGAGAGAAACATTGCCATCTTGAGGACCACGGAGCACCTGCTTTCCTGTCACAGTCAGCCACCTGATACATCACACTCACGCACACCAGACACCCAGGACAGAGCTGGTATCACTGTATGACTGCTGTATAGAGCCGCACGTTGGTGAGTAGGAGAACAAGTGCTGCTTGCCAGGTCTGTATCGGTGGCTTAGGCAGCAGTGTGGTAAGTACAGTGTCAACACCACATGTTTTACAAATGCAAAATGACGTATTCTGGTTTCAATCCACAGTAATTACTGAGGTCATTTCCATTGATGGCAATTGGCATAAATCCCAGTGAGATAATAGGAGCACTGACTGCCCAGAATAACATGTTGCATATACAGAATAGTGCTGTTTTGATCACCACTAACAAAAAATTTGATGGAGGCTCCAACACTTAAACCCTTCATTTGATACTTTTTGATAAAATACTCACATAGAATTCAAAGTTAAGATTAGACATTTGTTCACATACATGATATGATTGTTGTTGTTAAAGGTTTAAGTTTAAAGAGAAAATGCAAAATCTAGTGAGTTTTTACAGCACAAGTACTGCAGCCTTTGGTTTGGTTTTTGCAGCCCTATTAGAGGTGTGAATGTAATTGTCAATATTCACTTAGATGGAGACGTATTACAGCCACACAACCTACAGACGGGGTTAATATGATGTGGTCTGTGAGGAAACGGCCTCAAGCCAAGACTCCATTATATAATTTTCTGTTCAAGCCTTAAGTGTTAGCATCATTTTCCAGTCAGAGAATTGTGACTACAAGGAATTAAAATAAAGCAAGAAAATGGTTTCTAGTACAAATTGGTCATCTGCCACTGGTAGACTACAGGCTACAGATAATGATGTCCAGTTAATGATAATACCCACCTAAATACATCACAGTGCACCTCGTAAAAATTAGTGTTGATCAATCTGTGGCCAATACTTGACTGTTTGATGTGGCGGTCAGGTGCCTCATTGACACCAGTGCACCTTTTCTCTGCTCTGTGTGTATTCAGGCTGTGTGAGCAGCTACATGTGCTTGTTGTCACACTGCCACAGACAGTGTCATGTGACTGACGGGGGCAGACACATGCAGCTAAATACTGTTTTTTACCCATCAATACCTCACTGAGGACTGACTCACCACACACAGCTGGAACAACAATATGATGCTTAGTGTTTTGTTTAAAAGGGAAGTAGAAAGGAAAAATAAGCATATTAATACCGTTTTTTATAAACTTGAAAAATAAATTAATATTTTCTAATTCAGAGCTAGACATTGGTCAGATTTTGTCTCTAATACAATGATTTCTTTCCAGAAATTTTTAATTAGATGATTTGAAAGCTCACATTGTAAAACCCATTGATATAAATCTTTAAACAGTCCATGAAATCTGTCATTAAGATATGTGAAAAGTTTTTCAAAAAACAGGTCTATATATATCTATATCTATACACCTTGTATCTATACACAGTGTTAGTATGACATTTGTGTTTTCTCCTGCATTATTGTTAGAGGTTTTATCAGATTGAGTGGCAAACAAACAAAAAGCTATAAAAGCTACAAACGTATCAATTAACATTTCACAGTTGATTTATGTTGCTGACTGCAGTGCACTTCACTTTCATATAGAGCTGTACGTTGGTTATGGTGCCAATCTGTATCAGAACAAGGATTAACCTGCTTTTTTTTTCAGCTCTAACATTTAAAACCTTCAAACTGTAGTTAGAGAATATTTAACAGTGTAAACTGCTGTCAGGATGAAAACATGTTTGCATGTCTCCTCTACAGATTTCCACTGGACGGCAGCTGGTGCATCACTTTGTTTTCAGGCCTGTGATACACTCACCACCAGGTCTCACCTCCTGTAAGTAACCTGTGAGCTTGATTTTTCTAATAATATTAAATAAACAATATTAATAAACAAACTGTGTAACTGTTTAAAAGGGACATTTTATCCAGAAGTAATTGTAACGCTTCTTTTTAAAGTGCAGTAATATACACTAGTTTGTTGTTTGTAAGTATTAAAGATGTGTCAATAAATATGTCAAATCTACTGCAAACTGTGAGTGTTTTTTTTTTTGTTTGTTTGTTTTTTTGCATAGAGATATAAACTGGTCCAAAACCTGTGAATTTACTCCAAAGATTTATCAGAATGACACGAGAACAGAGTGAGTCACACGTCAGTTTATTACAGCTGAGTGCGCACTGTTACAAGGCTTCAAAATGGACTCTAAGGGCTTGGAACAGGATATCTATGATTGGTTAAGCATATTTTCTAAACTCGATCAGTCAACATATCCAGGAGCGAGAGTAGTGATAAAACAGTGCTTCACCCACAAATGCATTTTCTGCAACAAGAACATAGGATCAAATGTCATCAAACCAGAACTCAGTTCCTCAGCAGTGGTGTTTGAGACATTACCAAAGAGACATAAAAAGTATTTCAAGATATTGCTCAACCATACGCTTCCTTAAAAGATTCAAATATCTAACAAGTAAAATAATCCCAAACTAAATCTACTTTTAAAGCATCAAATACTTTTCATAAAAGATTTATTATGGTACAAAATATTCAATGGCCCTAAATCACAAAAGCATACTGGTGGTGAATGGAACTCGTGAGCCAGAAGAGCTTTTGTGCATGACTGTCGTTATTGAAACAATACAAAGAGCCTTGCTCAGTATTGTGAAAGTGAGTTGAGGGGGAATAATTTGGTACTAATTGAGACAGCATTCCTTGTGTAGATGCCTTTGTCTGCCACAAGAGGGTAGCACAACAAAACACATGTCCATCTCTGGACCCTGTGCTGTGCCCCTGCTCAATCAAGACTTGGACACAACTGTCTAATGATGGTCATAGTGGTTTAAATTATAACCTCTGTCCAAACTAGTCAACTAACAATAAGCTTCAAGTTGTAGGTAGGTTTCTAATGTGTCTTTGGCTGACATCACAGGAAGTTAGTAAAGATACAATACAGTACCTTGTAAGGCAAACAGTGGTGAAAACAAGGAATCCACTGAAAACACAAAATCCTCTACTATATAAACAACAACCACCAATAGACTCCCATGTATAAACACAATGAAATTATAAGTTGCATTACCATTAATTGGCTGCCTGCAGGCACTGAAAGGCTGGGCAACAGTCAGTTTGGGGCACTGTGTGTGGGGGCAACATCAGTAAAACATCTTCATAACATAGTTGATCAGAGATCTAAAGACATACAAGGTTGATAAAATGACACAGTCACACAGAAAACCCTGCTGTTCACTGGAGTCTGTCGACTCCATCTCTCCTTGGTCCAACTATGATCAAAAACATTCAGGAAAACATCAAAATGCTTAAACCCCCTACCAATCAAAGTTCTTCTTTCATGAGCTGGTATCTTGGTTACAGTTACAATGTGCGTGCGATTGAGCTGTCGAAAAGAAAATCCTTCTGTGTGCGCTTGATTACAAAAGCTCACAAGCGATGAGCTAGGCGTGAAGGTTTTCTTATCACCAGGTGCTGCAGAGTGAGGGATCACTCGGCTATCTATATGTTATTCATTATTCACCTACAGAAGGAGAAATGCCCTTTTCTAGTTGCTGTATTTATAAAGGTCACAACTGAGGTTGCAATTGCATATCAAAATTTCAGAGGACAATCAAAGTGTGCTCATTTGTGTGGAAAAAATTGCAGGTGCGCCCACTGTAAACAGGTTAAAATGTAATAAAATGTGATCAAAGGCGCTGAAGAGTCAGCTGTAGTTAAAGCACTGAAAGGAGCTGAGGTGTTAGTTGAGGTGTTTGAGCTTGAGTTTGTTCGACTTGTCAGCACAAGAGATGAAAGCAGATCAAATCAAATCATGGATGCTGAAAGTAGTTAAAGTGCTGTTTGAAAGCAGTTAGTGTGTCAGTTAATGTGTAGACTGATAAAAGTAGACAAACTGTTAAAATTCAAGGAGCTTTAGTATCATGTAGAGCGGACGTGTATTAGACAGTTCAAGCGTGTTAGAGGTGAAAGTCAGTTCACATGTCAAGGGAAAGGCCAGTTCTTTGTGAAACGAGTGAAAAGAATTGAGGGGTCAGTTTATTTTCCCATTTCCAAAGAAGGCTCCATGGGCCACAAGTTGTTGTGACTTCAACTTAAACCTCCAGAAAAAATGTTAGAGGTATTCAAAAGCTGAACTCAAGCATTAAAGTACAAAGGTTAATGGTTAGGGCAAAGTATTACTGGGTCGAAGAGGAACTTTAGGTGTTTGAAGATGACAGGACAGTGGGAAGATTAGACCTCTGGTCAAAAACTGTCACAACAAGCATATGAATTTGTGAGTTATGTCCAAAACTGTGTTATGTGAGGTCACTGTGAACCTCACCTTTGATCTTTGACAAACATCTGAGCAGTGTTTCTTGAGCCCAAAGTGAATGTAGTGAATGTGTCAAATATGAAGAATTTCCTTCAGGGTGTTACTGAGATAATGCGTTTGTGAGAATGGGACAGACGCCGAAAGCATGGTGGCCAGTGTGGAGGTGTAAAAATTAGAGAATAAGTAACTGCTTTTTGGCTCTGTAGAGCAAATTACAGTGTTGCAGAGGCAGGCTGCAATCGTGTGTGTGTGTGTGTGTGTGTTCAGTATCTTAAATATCTGACAGTTAACAGTCTGAGAAAATGTCATTCCAAGGAGATCAGGTGAACAGGATCTTTCATGGATTTAAGCTTCCATAACTGTCAGGATGATTAGCTCAAGACGGGGCTGCCAGCTCATCCGCGCAGCTTAGAGTCCAGCAATTAAATGTTACTGCAAAGCTGAGTGTTGTGTTGTTTTTGTTGTCATTGCATTGGAAAACAGAATTAGATTAGGCCTTAATAAGTTATTGCTGTAAAGATGCTTATACTAAAATGTGCTGGGTAGGAGATGCAGGGGATTATCTTCGGTCTCAATGCATATATAATAACAGGGGATAAAATACTAAAATTTTGGCTTTTTAAAAGTTCAACATAATCATATATTCCCCAACATCCTGACTACTGTTCTTAGACATCATGTTACTGTGGTCATATTCTCCTTCTCCCTGGCCTATGTTACGCTCCTGCAGAAATTAAGGGTCACTTAGGTCCCAACTTTAAGCTGGAGTCCAAGGTCCAAGGTATGCAGGCCCACGACAAGTCATGAGCATGCTGGTTTGAGATCGAAGGCCTTCCCTGGGTTTCATTCCTACACAGTGCCGTTCTGCAGGCGGTCTGGGGTGAAACAGCCATTGGTCTTACAGCTGCTTTCTGCTCTCTTGGCCTGAGCCAGTTTCTTCTTGGCCTTCCAGCGCTGGGCCAGCGGCTCCATGAACAGGGAGAGGGAGGAGAGCAGATAGCAAAGCCCAGCCAGGTAGAAAGAACAGTCGTAAGTCTGAGTGTAGTCATACAGGAACCCTGCAAAACAGCAACAACAACAAGTTTCTACATTTGTTTGTGCACAACTTTATTAATATATCTAGAATCTGAAGAAACCAGTGTGAAGTGCTGGTGTGAGGCTTTCACACAGTGTCAAGTTTATATCTGTGAAACATGAACACAAGAGTTTTTGAAGCTAAATTATTTTGTGAGACACAATAACATGCACAGACTTTCCAAAGAACAAAGCACAAAACCAAGTTGGGATCTGCATAAAAACAGACATTAAAACTTTCTAATGTTTAAAACTAAGCCTTGATTGATTCCTGAAATAACTCTGTAGATGAGATGTATTTTTTGAAAGTTAAAAATCCATGAATATTAATCAATTCGCTATAAATACTTCAATCTGTAATGTCATTATATAAAAAATAATGTATCCTAACCCTAACCCAAACTCTGCTACCATTCTTAACAGTTTATAACTGCTTTAGAAAACATCAAAAAACTTAAGTTATTACTTAGAGTATTGATCAACAATTATTAAGAAGTGGTGGTAAAATTTCCATTGACAATTTTCTACAAAATAATTTTGGTGACACATTTTCCTCAGGATGGTTGTGTAATTTCCTAAAAGTAAACTCTTAATATTTCTCCTTTGATATGCATGTCCTTATGTCGCATTACAGCATGATGAGGCCTCACGTGTGTGTGACGCTTATTTAGACTCTACTGCAGGTGGCAATATACTGTAACTTCATACTGCAACTACCTTTGTTCCTGTGTTCTTGTTTATTCTTGTTCTTTACACGAGTCATGACATTTCATTTCAAACAGGTTAATTGTGTGAGACAAATATAAAGCAGGTATAAGTGCACCACAGCTGCTGCCAAGACATTTAACAGACAGCTTGCTGTCCTGAGGGGAGAAATTGGACGACAAGGATGTTATCACAACCTGTGGCCTGAGGGAGGGCCCACAGTTTGCCTAACATCAGTTTCTTTCTTGAACCACAGGAATGGTAAACAGAGCCACATGCTATTTCCGTACCACCCTAAAGGGGGTCATTAGTCACGTTTCACCCCGAAATCCATAAGCTCCTCTGAGGGGATTGCCTAACACTATGGGCAGGGATCAATAGGTTCAAGGGATCCCCCACCCCCATCCCAGATCCCCTAAACTAGGGCCAAATGTTGGCAATAAGGCCAAGAGTTTTCTTAGAAATGCCTCAGATATTCACAGAAGTGTCGGTGAATATATGTTTGTGTAGCAAGTTTCAGTATTACATATACTAGAAAAAAGGTTTACATACTTTCATGTTTTGAGCAGATGATTGAAGTTGCTGGTGTTCTTTTATGATCTACATAAACCTGCAACAACCTGATGTAACAAAAAACTGAACCTGGATTAGAAAAGACTCTGAAAGACTGACAAAAACAATCTGCCATCACTTAAACTAAGTGACTCAAACCCTGCCATAAACACATGACGTGCTCACAGGCAGGATCAAATTTGACCCAGTAACCCCTGTATGAATTTTTAACAAAGCAAAGCCAAAAACCCAGTCTGCGTTGAGGGCGGCGCTAACTATAGGTTGTTTTGCTCCATAGAGGCTACATGCACACACATGCAGACACACTTTGAGGCACAGCCAGGAATTCAGGGCTCTGTGAAAATATGCACTGAGAGGGATCTCTCCAAAATATATAGGTCCATCTGTCAGGCTTATCAGCCCCTTCATTGATCCCCTCAACTCAGCCCCCTTCCCCAAGCCACACACACACAGACACACAGAAACATGTGTACAAACTTTACCTCGCCCTTGGTGTCACAAATCATTTTAGAAAAGTAACGTCATGGCAACATTCCCATGCACATGTGGTTCATATGTACTGTATGTGTTTGTTATTGTGTGCATGTGGAAAAGTAGGTTAGCACATGTGTGACTCCAGGAGGTTTTCCATGACGTGATGATCCACTCACCTGCCAAAGGAGGCCCCGTAAGGCAACCCAGGCCGACAAAGAACATGGAGAAGCCCATGGAGTTGTTGAGTTTCTCCGACCCCACGAGATCTACCTGCAGAGCACAGCAAGACGTTCAGCCTGAGGCTCTTGGCAGACCTGTTATTGCCAATAACCAGTGTTTTGTAAAAATCAAGAACTAATTTAAAATAAATATCCACCAGGAAGCTGAAAACATCTGGCCAATTAAGTATGGTGTTCAAGACAAAAGTTCAACTTGATGTATTATCTGTCTGCAAGTTCTCATTACGAGAATTTAAACCAGCACTTGGACCAACAGCCTAAAAAGTAATCTGTAACTAATCTGTAAAAAAAAAACACAGCGGCTTTTGAAAATAATTCATATCTGACAACTTCATGTGTTGATATTAACAACTTAATCAGACACTGACCTATCCTGAATTTGTTCAACCAAATACAAATTGAGCTATATTCACAAATATTTTTTTTTCTTACATTTACACTTAACATTTAACAACAGTCTTTATAAACCTACTATAACTGTAAATAAATTTCACTACCTTTAAAACACTACTGAGGTATGAAAACATTCATAACTCAGATTTCGTTGTGGTTGAGCCAGTGCATTTGGGAGTGGCAACAGATTCCAGGAGGCCAAGAGGCCATGACAGGATCAGTCCAGACAGTACTTGTACTTTCATTCTTCAAACTTCTCCAAAAGAAAACCCTGCTCTGGAGAATCAGTTATTTCTAACAGCAGGAAGAAACAGGTGTGTGTTTTTTAAGGAAGAAAGCTAGCTTGACTGTTCTGTTCACATATCTGCTTGTCATCGCTGAGGCTCAGAAGCATGTCTTTGCCCGTGAAAGCACACAAAAGTGGAATCACGCCACATGTTTTTGTTTTCAGGTGCGATGTGACCTCAAGATACCGGATACTCACTAACTTAATATGTTGCTCCACCCATAATGGCAGTTGAGACATAAATCCGATGGTTGGCTACAAGGATATGTTTTCCTTTCAGTACATGACATCATGATGTAATGAAGCCACTTCACCTTTACATGGTACAAAAAGTCCCCACGCACGGATACGCTTACTGTGAATTCACCAGTTGACAGAGACTAATAATACATAGTAACTACAGACTGATGATACAGACAGTGTGACACTGGTGGGATAGGGTGAAGAGTCAAATGATACTGGGATAGCACACTGGTATAATCTAAGGGAAGCAGATATTTTGCAACATTTAACTGCCTTCACTTATCTTCATTGATTTTTTCTAAAATCCCGTTTTCACTTTCAAACTGTCCAGAACAACTTTGAGATGTCCAGAACAACTTTACTCGTATGAGATGTGCCAACAAAACCATTACTGTATTTATCTCTGGATAACAAATATTATTACTAATGACAAGTTGAAACATTTTTTGGAACCTTTCATTAAGAAAACGTTAGATAACATTTTATGGGTCTATAATTTCCTAATACTTTATTTGCAAATCCTATTAGAAGGGTGAGCTAATTTGTCACAAAAGTCATTTTTTAGCGAGTCGAGTTAGTTTTGTTCAGTTTGACTTGAGTAGATGTTTGTTTCTAGAGAAATTTCTTTGAAAACAATGATCTATTTATACTTTGGAAAAGTAATTGAATTACTGATTACTGGAAGTAATTAGGTGCATTACTAATTACATTACTAGCTACTCAAAAAACAACAAACATAACAAAAAAAATACAACCTCTAGCAGGACGAGTGCTTAACTGTGGGTGATAGGAGCGGAGAGACTGGCAATGGTAATGTATAGTTACCTGGGCTCACAACTATAATCTAATTACTATTTTAGAAATTATAATGTGTTACTTTACTCTGTTACAAAAAAGTGCCCAACACTGCTCAAGAACCTGTTCATTCATTTTTAGCCATGCTATGGCAAACCAACTTCAGACTGACAGAAATACTATCTTGCCAACTACTGGATGGATAACATGACATTTATGAGGGACATTTCTGGTTTCTAAATGACAAATCCCGATTGTGGCAGTCCCTTAACTTGACTTTGGGACATGTAAAATGCTTTTCCAAGTAAGAACCTCCATGAAATTTGCTACAATAATTCAGCATCACTTACTGATGCTTCAACTTTGCATTATCAGGTCAAAATTTCAGCCAGTCCAAAATTTACGTGGTTTATGACTAAATAAGTAAAAAACAAATTACATTCCCATTTATTTTAACTCTATGAATAACATTGTTTGGGGACGATGTTTTCCTTACCAGAACAGGCAGCAGCAGAGCCATGTAGCCTCCACAGAAGATGGCAAAGAAGACAGCGTAAACCATCAGCAAGATGTAGGACGTTGCAAGCGGGGAGAGCAGATTGACTAGGCCACACAGGATCAGGTAGGCTTTGTGGTAGTGGTATTTATGAAACAGGTTCCTGTCTGTCACCCAGCCTGAGGCCAGCTGGGCAATGGTCTCTGTGATACCTGCAACGGAGGCAAACAGGTGAGGAGGACAGGCAGGTGAGACAATGAGAGTGGAGTGGAGATCAATCCCTAATTTACTCACCGAGACTCAAACTAAAATGTGAAAAGCACCAGTGAGATATAAAAGGTGAGAGTGACAATCAGAGGGATTTGAAATGGCTGCACAAATCCTCCTCAAACTCCCCAAGAAGAAGTGTTGACAGTAACTGGATTATCCCACCCACTGAAATATACTCATATTTCCAACATACTCTTAAAAGGATAGAATATGAGAGTAGAGGCAGTCTGAGTAACACACACAGTACAATAAAATATTTAGGTATTGTCAGGAAGCTGCTCTTTGGAGAAAGCTGCTCCCTTCATCTTAGAAAAATCATCATCGTCATTGTCAAGAAAAAAAAGCCATTTAAAATTTTAGAAAACAAATCCCTTCCAGTCAGATGTAAAGAGTAATTCACATTTACTAGAACACTATTGTATTGTTTATTAAAAATAATAATGCCCAAATGTCCAGACATTGAAAGTGAATTAAAAAAGAATTACTCAACAGCAAATTTTATATTTTTAAAGGGCCTACTGATATATTAACTTTAGTGATTATGTAGTGCAGCACTAGGGCAAGGGTTAACAGTGGCGCTTTCCACAGCTACATACAGCTCTTGGAGAGTTAAGTAATGAAGTTTGGTCTAGACTGGAAAGCAAATGCTGTTAATGCTATCATTAGCTATCTTGCAATAGCAAAAAACTTCTCACCCAATGTCTACCACAGAAATAGCCCTCATGATACTTTTGACATCCCGCACAGACATGCTGCTGTATTCTTATTTCTTATTCGTTTGCTTGTTTTTACCTTCACCGAGGAGGTTTTATTTTCACAATGTGTTTTTATATGCCAGCACAATTATGCATAAGTTACTGAACAGGTTTGCAACAAACTTGTGGAGGGTTCACATTACATTTTGGGGCAGATCCCGATCATGAATTAGACCTTGTTTGTGTATGTGAGACAACTGTATATACATATATATATGTATGCATATATATGTATATATGCATACATATGACTATATATATATATATATATGTATGTATGCATATATATATAGTTTAGATTGGTCATGATTGCTTCAGTGCTACACCCACCAAACATCTTGTGACATTTTGCATTACATCACATGTCATCATTTCAAGTGCAGTTGAGGTGATCTATAAAGAATTCATGCAGGGACCCGTGAGCATACTACATCATTTTGCTTTAAAATAATGCAGCTATTTTGTGCATTATAAAAACAAAGCCAGACTGGGCTGTGGGTGCATACATGCATGGGTGCGCCAGTGTGTGTTTGCGTGTGAAAGAGAAATGCCCTGCAGCACAGCAACACAGGTCTGCATTAGCATCAAACAATATGTCGAGACACTTCCCCATCGCCCTCAGTCTCTGAAACAAAAATGCCACTGAACCAGTTAACAGATTAATCTGTTAACATCTGTACAACACTGAAAACACCTGGATAATCATCTCATTAAGCACTCTATCCCATTTGATTGATTGTTTACTCCACTATGATGACTGGGCAGATATGTGCTGCTCTCTGCTGAGGTCAACTGGAACGTGATAGATGATGCAGAAACTGCAGTGGTGTATTGACTGTCACAGGAATAGCTACAAGCAGGCTGCGCTTAGCCACTGATCAATGAAACAAACTGGTTCTGTGCAGATCAGAGTTACTGATCCTTTGCTCAGCCTCTGCAGCACAGCTGTAAGAGCTGCAGCCATTTATACACAGCCTAGATCCAAAACAGCAGGGAACTGCTGAACATGACTTTGCAGTACAGTACTTCTACCAAGTACAGCATGCATATGTGCAGTATATGTCAATAAAGGTTTTATCAGTACTTGAACGGTAATAAATGATCAACTACATCCTTATTTTTTTAAGCCTTTGGATGAAGGCTCAATGAATAAACAATGAAATGCCTCGTCAGTGAACAACTCTGCTTTCCTTACATAACAGTTTCTAGAGCGTCTCTCTCTTTCGAGTTTAGAAAGATGACAAAAGGCAGCTGTGCTATGTTTATGTGTCCTCCTCTAGCGACCCACGACAATGTCCTGGGGTGTCCCCTGCTTGCATACAGATGAGTTATGAGTTTGTTTGTGTGTTTTAGCCTCAGCAGGTTCATCCAGGCCTGCAGCTGTTCCTGTTCAAACTCAGCACAATACAGTTTAAATTTGGCCTCTCCAAGTAGCACCTTTAGCCAAGTGCACCAGGGACATCATTAGTTTTGTCCATTTCTGTTGGTAGTGCTGGCAGGTATAGGAGGTGTATATGAATGTCTCAGGGATTTAATACGCCATGGGGGGGTTGCTGGGCATGGAGAGACGCCATTCCCTCTGCTTCAAAGGAGGACGTTTTGTCACTAGATTAAAGCAGGGGGTTATAAAAGGCATATATTGGTTTTCCCAGCTTCTCTGAGGTTGTTGCTGGCTTGTCTTGCCTCCTCTTTTGTACATGTTGCCGCCTCAGTGCTCCTCTCCACCACTTTAGAGCTGGACCCCTCTTGTCACGGGGCCAGCAACTTTACTCAGTTAGCTGTTGCTTAGCGACTCCGGTTAGCACCAGTCTTGGTGGATGAGAGTTGACAAACAGACTGACCCGGATGATAGTGGCCTCCCTCGCTCAGCCCAGTCAATGGGCCTCTATGACAAGCACTGGGTCGGGGGAAAGAGGGACAGCAGGACACTGAGATGGTGGCTTTGTGGTGTGGGTGGCACCCCGTCTCCCTAGCTCTGTCTCTCTTTCATTATGGTGCACATGACCAGAGAATGTGACAGGACAAACGTGTTGCTTACTGCTTGCTGGCACGGATCACTGGCGTGGAGCTCATCTTAGTAAACCACCAGCCCATCAGACATCTATATCCTCTGGTTTCTGTTACAGCTGCATAGATGTGATTCCATAGAGCCTCCATAAAAACCCACAGAGCCTCCTGCAATCTTATACTGCTGTGTTATTTGACCCCAATCACAATTATGGCTCAATCCATATATGCTTTCATCTCAGCTGTGTTTCCTGTGTAGGACAAAGAGTTTTCTTTGTTTTCCCTCATTTTTTCCACCAGCATTGGCTTCCAGCTTCTGATGCATCAATGATGAAAAAGGAAACATAGTACCAGTGCTACCAGACGGACTAAATACCATATTTGATAATGGCTATTAATTGATGTGTCTGTCAGAGCAAAAAATGCCCTTGGGCTACCTAAACCCATGTCAACCAATGTCTTCAAAAACCAAATGGGGTAGTGATTCATAAAGCAAACAATCAGCAGTCATATTACTTGAAGAGAGAATTCAACAAATGTATGACATGTCAGGACTTCTTGTGTTGCTATCACACCTGTCATCAGAGGAAATATTATCTCCATCTGCTCAGGAATGATTACTAAAAGACAGAGTACAGAAGCATGTAACTAATGTAGCATGCAACATAAATGGACAACCCCATGTGATGCATTTCAATTATTCACAAAGGCTGACCAAGCACACTTAAATAATTACACACACATGTGCTCTGTGGTCAAAATGTTAATGCTGTTTTGTGTTCATACGAAGTGGCCTCATCAGTGGCATACTGCTGAACCCACCAGTGGACCAAAGTTCAGCTTTTATGTAAGCACATTTATTACATAAGACTGCAGAGTCTGAGCAGCTCACAAATAATTAATGCCTAGAAGTTGACTGAGGACTTTTTTGCATCGCCTCTTAAACCCAGTCTTAAAGGAACCTGGACCTCCCTCTTCACAGTCTCTGTGAAATCACTGCTGGAAGCCAAATTCAAGGACAAACAGCAGCAGCCCGCTGTCTATTCAGTCAGGAGCCAGTCAGATTTACCCAGTGTCGACGCTATTCTCTATCCAAATGCAAAGCCAAATGTGTGACTGAAGTCTAATCTAAAAGACAAAAAAAATGAGCTCTTGTGATGAGAGCAGATTTTGATAAAAAACACATAATTTTAACTGTCATGAATGACGACCAACCAAAGTTTGTTTAAAAAGGAAAAAAATCACCCAAAACTGAGCAGGTCCCATTCGGCCATGACTGAATTTGGTTTATGATCATGTGTTACCAGTCAAACTAACTGAACTGACGGTTGTGTGAGAGCTGCCTCTTTTAAGGTGGATCATAACCACACAGCAGGGAGCTTTGATAAATGTGTGTCTCACCTGCCACAGAGATGATAAACGAAGCATCCATGGCATCGATGCCCAGGGTTCTGGCTCTCGCAGACAGGTGGAAATAAGGGATGAAGTAGGCCAGCTGGCTGAAGACCAAGGACCAAGTGTAGATGCAAAAGAATGGGTCCTTTAGCAGGGAGAAATCCAGTACTTTGGCTTTTTTGACAGTCACCTCGCTGGGTGTGCTGGCATGTGAGGGAAATCCAACAATGGTGGACCCATTCATGCTGCCATTGAGCTCCAACGAACTGTCTGGGGCTGTGGGTTTACACTGACCCAAGTCATGGTGAGGCTCATGGCCATTCACACCATTGAGGAACAGTCTGGTCAATTCAGGGTTCACTGACTGGTCCTGGGCTCCCTGAGTACATTGCCCCCCCAGGTTCTCAGTGTCCCTGTGAGAGGGAGGAGAGGATGGGAATGAGTCTGATTTGGAGATGCCATTGGACAAATGAGAGGAGCCATTCAAGCAGCTCTTAGAGTATTCCTTCTCTGAGGAGCTCTTGAGGGATACAGCAGGGCTCTTTTGAATGGGAGAAGAGGTAGCGTTTGACATGGGAGGCTTCACTTTGATGGGCCGCAGAAGCATCCCAGAGGCCACCAGATTCAGCATGAGAGCCCCAAGAATCAGCATCGCCCCTGAGGGAGACAAAGAGAGCTCAGGAGCCAAAATATCACCTTATGGCTCCGTATTTCCACTGACACAAACAGAAACACACATTATTATGTAATATTCACACATCAAAGAAGTGCTTAGGGCTCCGATACTGCCAGCTCATTAAGAGATTTGCCCGGCCTACCTTGCCAAGCGTATTGGTCCAGGAGCAGCTGAGTGAACGGAGCGAGGGCAAAGGTCAAACCCATCCCAGAACGCCCGATCGCATACGCTGTTGCTAACCTCTTTCGAAAGTACAGGGCCGTGACCACTGAAAAGGATTGGTATAGTAGTGCAAAACCCATTCCTGAAAGAAGGAAAGAAGATTATCGTTAACAACACTGTGTCAGGTACAGCGACATGAATAGACAAGAGAAAGTCCCTCACAGCCAATCACCTCAAAGTGATGGCACAGAAAAACATTGGTTTTGCTTTGTGGTTTCAGCGTCATGGTGAAGACAACGAGTTTGAGTCTCACTAAGGTGTCTTGGTTTACCACAGGTTTTTACTCACCAACTATCACTCCCATGCTGATGTAGAGGAACACCACACTGTTGGCAAAAATACTCATGAGGAAGCCCCCACTGACCAGCACCGCCCCGACAATGGAGGTCACCCTCGCTCCTGCCTTGGCACAGGCCACTGAGGCAAGGGGTGCTACAGAAGATACAGGAGAGGAGCCACAGAGACATGGAATCTAAGACATTCAACCAAGTGTAAACAGTATTTTTCCCTTCAGTGTATGGGCGCTAGATCTCTAGATCAGGTTGGAGACATCATACCTCCAGAGAGCCGCAGACTCGACATGATGGAACCGATCCAACTGATGCTCTCGGCCGAACCTCCAAACTCATCCTGGAAGGCCACGAAGAAGATCCCAAAGCTCTTTAGTGTTCCCATCACCAGCACATTTACCTGAAATAAACGGGAAACAGATCAGGAAAGTGGTGCTGATACAGTACATTTCCCAGGCTGAGCTTTGTGAAACACACATATGGACACATACAGAAATATCCAGTATTACCAAAAAGAGTGTAATGAGTGTGTGTGCTGTGAAACACAATTGGCAGGAATATTTTCATGTTTCCTGCTCAGAAAAATGGCCACTGTACTGAATGAAATACATGCAAAAGTTTAAAAAGAATCACTTAGTTTATTATTTATTATACTGTATAAGCCGTTGATAAGAACAAATATATTAACAGAATAATAACATCACCACAGAAATTAAGGGGTAACAGCTGTGGTAGACATACCAGGAAGCAATGCAGCACCACCATCCAGCCCCAGCCTCCATCAGGAGGGTCCTCATATTGGATCTCTTTCTCCTTCTTCTTTGTGCTCATGGCGTTCTTCCTGAACAGGTTCATGGCTGCCCTGGTTTCACTTGGTAAAAAACAAAAAAGGAAAATAATATACGACTTATAGTTACATAGGCTGCATAATCAGAAACATTCATCGGACCACAGTCCATTATCACGCACCAAAATTCATATCAAATTCATATCACCACACAGGTAACATATAAACACGAATGGCACAAACACAAAGATGAGCAGGCTCGTTCCCATGAAAGAACGGCTCGTTATTTTCTTTTTAAAAAAGACACATTGAAAATGTGATATGAACAACAACTGGTTTTGCTTCAAGCCACCTTAAACTTTATCAAATTTTGAACTACTCAGTGGTGGCTGATGAGATTGTTATCATTATGTCACAGTACAGAATGATTTTCTTAGTCCACAGACAGTGATGCTGAAGTCACTGAGCTGTAAAACAGGCCAGTTACAGTACAGCTAAGTCTGGTTACGCTTCCACCTCTTTTGCTCTTATTACAGCTACTGCGCTGGAATGAATGTCTCAGACTCTCAGCGGTGTTGACATTAAGTGCATCCATGTCACAGCAAGTGCAAATATCTAATTTAATGTGTGCCTACAAGTTCTCTGTCAGCTTGCAACAGTATGCCCTGTGCATGATGGGCTAAAGTTTGATTTTATGATGATGTTTTAACTTTGTGATAATTTAACTTGTGAACCGAAAAACCCTGGGGCAGTTCTAGGACGCTGTTAGGATAACCTCACAAAGAACCTAGAAAACCTCATGAAATGGATGACTTTGTTCTCCTGCTGTCATATCGACATTTTCCTTGTCTTCAGTCTTTGTAGACATTTGTGTGAACAATGCAGATTCAAGTTAGTCCAGAAATCAGCTATTATATGCAAGCAACTGCACCATAACAAGTTACTAGAGAAAGGGATTTAAAGAGGTTATTAAAGTGCCTGTACATGCAATAATTGTCTATAAAATCTGCAGTTACATGTTTGTACTGACAAATGTAGGATGAGGTTAAAGCTGCCATTAATGCAGTGAGTGCAGTGAAGATTAACAGCCCTGTCAAATTAAAATAAAGTCTTTAACCTTGTTATCATGTCCATATAATGACATGTATGTGCTATACTGGCAGTGCCCAACTTAGTTGAATACAAAAACTGACTCCTGTCTTGATGTGTATTGTCCTCTCTCCTTCCAGCCTTGTACAAGCAGTGGTGGTGGTTGGCAGGAAACAAGTCTCATCCAGATTTGTCAATGAGAGGCTATATGTAGATCTACTTCCACTGCTAGAGTTCCCTTTTTCACCTTTTAATTAGGAAAAAATCACGGTAAATTTAAACCCTAAGCAATATGGTTACGGTTCTCATGTGCTCATGTGTTGAGAGGCTGTTCAGAAACTACCTGTTAATGTGTCTATCAAATAAATCAAATACAAGGTGGTTAGGCTTCGCCTTCCCCACAGGCAACATGATACCTTATGTCACAGTGAAATGCACAAACATATTTTCAAATGAATCAGCCACCACATTATTAATAAGCAGTCACGCATGGAATTAAACAATACTTTGTTTGCAAGCCTCAACAGTAACAAAACCACAGCCAGCTGTAAGGGCGGTGCTGCAGTCAGACGTGAACCAGAGGAGCAAATGACATAATGCTTGAACAGCTATAATAATTACTTAAGTGTTGAGTTACAGTGAACAGTTATCTCTTTTCTTAACGGTTCATACAGATACTTTTGAAAAGGTAAACAGTCCACTTAAAGTAGGAGGAGAGTGTGTAGTAAACCTGTATTTATCACCAGTCTTTTTCATCACTAACTGAGTCTGACTTAGACTTGAATAAGAAGCCAAGACCAAATTAGGCAGAGAGCAGAGAGCGGATTAGAAGGGGAATGAATTGGGCCAGTGTACTGCAAGGAAAGTATTTCCCCATGTGCTGTTCACAAGTTGTCCTCACAGTGTGTTTGTAAATGTGCCGGGGGTCTGAGGGTTGGAGCGATGGCGGACTGGAGATCAGCACTTTGTAGTCAGGTATTAACACCATGTTGCCATACACTTCCAGTCAGACAGTCTCTCTCCAGATATAAGACTGTGTGTAACGTGACTTGGTAAACAATGTTCTCCAAAAATCTGTCTCCATTTGACCTACATACCTTTATGGAGGTATAAATTAAACAAATGTTTCCTGAAGGGGAAAAAGAATCACAACAACCAATGAGATACTGCTCACAGATCCGTTCACCTCCTGCGTCTGAGAACCTGATTTATTAGTCCCATTCTGTTCATGAAGTCTGGACTGAGCAAACTGAAAACAGAAGTCTTAAAGGTACCATGTGGAGTTTTCTTGTATACAAACAAAAGTCAGTGTTACTCTTACAAGCTCACTGTGTGATTCCTTCAGCTGTCACAGATGTTGAGGGCATTTCCTTCCTCGTAAAACAACTGCACATCAGATTTTATAAATATGTTAAATCAAGGATCATTTACATCTGTGCTTATTAGCGTATTGTCCTCCTCTTCACTGCATTTGCTGGTGCGTTGCTGCACATGTTGGTGTGTTATCTCCAGTACAATTATGTGGTCACCAAGGTCACCAAGCACACACGAGTGTCTTCTTGTGCATCCACAGATAAATGTCAAAGGGACTATCCTGTCCAATAAAGGTTAAAAACTGAAAAAGAGCGGTGTTAGTATAGGTTTCCAGCTGTACAGGTTTGACTAAATACAAAAGGTGCAGTTGAGCAACACCACACCTGCCAAAAAGATATCATCATAACTGCCAATCTTTACCACATGGATGTTTATGACATTGATGCAAAAAAAAACAAAAAAAGCTGGGTGGGAACCCTGCACACCTGACCGGCCCTGCAGATTCAGAACCGGATTTTAAAAACACACACTAGCACTAACACTAAAACATAATTGAAAATGGGACAAGAGGTTACACCATTGGTCTCATCTTTAACTAGAAAGAAAGTCAAAAGTCAGTTAGTAAATTTGCTCATTGTAGTGCCAAACAGTTCATTAAACTGATGTCCTGCCAAACTTCTAAAAACAGATAAGATGAAAAAAAAAAAATCAAGGAGGTCTGTGTCGCTTCAGCAAAATGCAATCTGAATTTCATTTGATATGATAATCTGATACAATAATAATTTTCGAATTTACATTTTTATGTTCAGTTTTGGATGTTGCATTTTAGGTTTAAAGTTCTTAGACGACTTCCATGTCACAAATGTTGTTGTATTTATGACATAGTCATAGGCAGGATTACACTCCACATGTTGTCTCGGAAATGAAATTTAAGCGATACATTTTAAACTCTGGAAATTAGGACTTGTTTTACACACGAACTTCAAACTTGACTCATTGTTTTCACTTTAATATCAATGGTGTTGCATTTCCATTGACAACAAGGTACTCGCATATGAATGAAGGATGACAACATCCACAGTTGTTGCAGTGTGAGTGCCACATCCTCCCAGCGCTCATAGTTCAGCTGACTTTGCTTGTTCCATTGGAATCCAAACCATCTTGTGTTTTGTTTGCTCTCTGGGTGTTAGCTACTACAGCCATAACACTGGGGTTGCAACTTACCAACACCACCATATACCACACAGATATGCCCACACACACCACGTTATGGAATCAGCCACCGAAACTAAGCAGATAACAGAGAACAGACAGATTTTCTGTCCAAATTGGTTTGATGAGTTACCTTTTAACGCTGTTTTGGTCGTGTGGTGAAGGCTCCGGAGGTGAAGAATAAAGTCAGAAGTCCTATTCTCTCAGTGTCATCCTCAGGTTGGTTGTAGGGCACTTGGAACTATGGCTGCATCAAGACAAGCATTACACCTGCAAGAAGAAGTGGAAGATGACAACTGAGGATGCTTTTCATTTCAAAATCAAATCATCCTTGTCAGTGTCGTTTTCTCTTCTTCAGTCCTCTGTTTTTCCAGCCGAGTACAGATGAAACTCCAACCTATCCCAGTGATGAAAGCTTCAGCAGAGTGACTTCAGACTAGTCCCAAGTCAATACAGCAATGTTGTATGTACTGGATGGGAAATGGAAGAAAAGCCTCCTGACTGGCAGGGGCGGGGCCTGCATGTCAAGTTTGTGATTTACCTTACTAGATGTTGCACATCCTGTAAAACACAATTTAAAGACAGCTCTGTGGTGTATTTTAAACAGGAACTGTGTAGGATTTTTAGCTTAACTATGCTACATTTTGACCTTAATTAAACAGCTTCAGAGTAATTGGTAAAATAAATGACTTGTCACTTGGGAGAATGGAGGCTCTCTGTCTTCCACCTGGCTTCTCTTGGCCAAAAACTAACCTTGCAAGATCAGAGCCTCCACCCCGGTGTCCCAGCTCAAACAAACACACCCCATCATAACTTGTAATCTGTTGTTTATGATGAAGAGGACTACACAAATGATGGGCATTTCATAAAGCACTATTTCATAATCACCGGGAACTAATCGATTATTTTTCGAATATTCGCACGCTGGCACGCTCGCACGCACGCACGCACGCACACACACACACACACACACATGCACACTCTTTGTCGCTCCTTCTCCTTCCGCATTTGAAAAGAGAAGCTGCAGTTATGAAGCGCCTCTCATCAGGTACCGTTCAATTAGGTCCTCCTCGCTGGATGAGAGTAAATCTCCTCTGGCGGCGTACAACTACGTCAACATTCTCCGGTACCACTTCTCATCAAAGTCCGCACCGTGCAGACTTTGCACTAGTTTCCCTTGTTTTTCATTTGGCAGAGTTTCACACAGACCTTTCTGACTGTTGTAGGAGTCTTTACATGTTTCTCCTTTTCTGCGACGGTAAAAAGGGAACATTTACATTTTTTCAGACAAGACAATATTTTTTTTTTAATTGAACGACTATTCGAATAGTTGAAAATCATTGTCCATCCCTAATCGTAACACGTAGGATATATGATAAATAACGATAAATAAATCATGAATTTAAGCCAAGCCTGCGGGAGGCCTGAGGACAACTGCACACCTGTCTGGTCTACTCTGCTAAAAAGAGCAAGACAAATGGTGCAGTCAGGTCTGTCCTGTTCAACTTGTCCACAGCAACGTCAAAAGTTCCCAGAGGCTATTGTTATGTGGCAATGGCTGGGCTGTACACTAATAGATAATATAAGTAGGCTGGCAATAAAAAAAAGGTGCTGCAAAAAACGTACAGCAAGTATAAGGTTGATCATGTCCTCTATCCTCATTTACCTTTGCTTTGTCTGTAGATTTTTATTGCAAACCAACTAATAGTTTGGACAAAACTGCAGCTACTGTGACCAGAAACTTTTCCAAGATTGTCACAGTAAATACCTTCAAACTGCCACCAAGCTGTAAAGTCCTGGTGCTTTAATTGTTGATAACTGTTTTTTGTTTTACCATGTGGGGTCTGCAGAAAGGAGCTGTACACAACACTGACGCATCATCTTTTCAGTTGATATAGTGAACTTGCTTCTCTACTCACTTCAGCACTTACAGAGCAGCATCATTTGTTTGTTTTTGCTCTCTTCTCTCTCACAACTCCTGAGGGAAATATTTGTCTCGCTCTGAGTGTCTTCAACATGTACATGACTTCCCACAGCTTACTTATTATGAGAGACATTTACAAGTGACTGATGGCATTATCTGTTAACATATCGGGTCAGCAACTGCAGAGAATCCCACCCCTGCATTGTGGTGCAGGGATAATGCTTTAGTCAGCAGTGTCTCTAAGCACTAAGGAGCAGTAAGAAGAGTGTCGCACTCTGCTTCTTCCCTCTCTGCGTTTCCATTTACAATAACAAACAGTGGCAGTTGGGCATTAGCCATATTTGCATGTGAACATTTTCTGCACAGTATCTGACAAGACTCGACTGGCAGTTTAGCCGAGAGCTCTTACACCCTTAGATGTATCCTTTTTACATTACAAGAAAATGATACTACTCCCTGTGTTGACTTCCTAATGTCAGGTGTAGCCTGCAGAAGTTCCTCTATAGTCTTAGTATGCTTGCAGACAATTCAAGTTTTAAAGTACTCTGACTGACTAAAGATGAAAGGCCTTGTTCAGATTCTTCAGCTGACAAGAATAATAAGAATAAGTATTACTTTAATAATCCCAAAAGGGAAATTCAGCAGCACAGGTGAGCACGTTTTTTATTTCAATCTTAAAATAACAGTTTTGTAAAGTGTTACTAAAGCATTCAGAGCAGCGCCCCAGTTAAAGTTAAAAGTCTAACCGAGAGGATACACAGTACTTTTGCCCCAGGAGAATTCTTCCTGAAACAGCTGTCTGAGCACCACTCACTTCACCTCACCTACAAAAAAGCCCGAGTCACCTTCACCGGCAAGTAAATGAGTAGTTTCAAAAACTTTACAAGACACATTATCAAGTGTATCATAGAAACACATCCACACCAGGCATACTACATGTATACTTTATATATAAGGAGAAGAGTTAGAATTACTTAAATGATTTTGCCATGAATAAGATTTCAAATGAATGTGCCATACCATATCTGCACACATTATGATTTCATGCTGGAGATGAAGCCACAACTTTTGTACTACACTTCAAGTTAAGTATAAAGCACAGGCAGCACTGCTAACTGATGAAAATGAGGATGAGGTGTCTTACAGTGATAAGGAGTATAGTGACAATCCAGCAGGGAGAGAGAAAATCGTTCTGCACTGAGACTTTTAAATTCTTCAGAGGCACTTATGTGTTGTTTTTGTTTATCAATTTTTATGTGATATTTCTCTTGTGTGGATGAGACATGTTTGTTCTGTGTAGCTACACGTCAAGCTGCTGCTCATCACCACTTGCCCCTTTTGGGATTAATAGAGTTGTTTTGAATTTGAACTGAATTGAAGGTGGAGATGAGGATGAAGATGAAAGTACCACAAAGGTAGAAAATCAACAGGAAGAAGTTGAGAGTGAATTAAATAGATCGATTCAGCGAATGACAATGATGATTTGGTAGGCCAAGAGCACAAGGAAAAGGGCCCAGATGGCGACACGGGACACAGAAGGTATGATGGCAGCTGGAGCATCCAGAGTCAAAAGGGGGGTTAGAAAGAAAAGCCCCAAAAAAGAAACAACAAAGAATAAGTCAAGGGGGAGTAAAAAAGCCTGAAGGAAAACAGGGAGAAAGGCACAAGCCGAGAAATGGAAGCAGAGATGTACTGACACCTACAGAGGGGAAACACAGAGACTAAATACACAGGGAAGAACCAAAACACAGCTCACTTAATGTAATCGCAGGTAGGAACCCACAGAAAACAAGACAAGACACTTCAAAACAAAACAGGAAAAAATTAACATGGGGAATGTCTAAGTCTGTATTCAAGCTGGTTTTGTTAGCAGCCTAAGCCCAGCAAGCAGAAGATCGGCTTTACAAGACCTTGCTAACTTATTTCATGTATTCCTTCGTTGTTGTCTGATTGACAGTTTGGGTTGGGGAGGTTTGGGTTAGCTGCATTTCAGCCTATACCTCTTTGGGAGAGCGCTGGAGTTTGGATATGAACACACTTATTTTTTCTTTTCTTTTTTTTCAAAGAAGCAACAAAATATCAACCTCAGCAGTTGACATTATTCGTCATCAAAAGGTTATCCTGACAGTGAGTTCTGGTCATGTGACATTACATCCTATATTCATCCAAATATCACCATCTTTGCAGTTGGTGGCCACCAGCTTTTTGTTTGCCAAACTACTTTATCCCAGAGCCTCCAGCAACTGTGACCACTGCCTGACGTCTCCACTGGGCTCTGAGGGAAACCAGGCATCAGTCCTGAGGAATTGTGAGATTATGTAGTAAATGCAGGGTGTTTAGCTGAAAGCTTTTGGCTTAGTCCACGACTGGCATACACGGGACCCTGTTAGAGTGAGGAGAAAGCAGGGGAGGTCTTACCGTGTGTTGCTGTGAGCCAGTTGTTATCTTGACTTCACAGGCCTGTTGCATTGTGTCACTCACTCAACTCGACGCTGCTGGGGAGGCGAGAAAAAGGGGTCGTTCAAGCTGATATGAGACAATTCAGTCACTCTGACTCAAGTCTGCGGTGAATTTCAAGAAGATGGGTCATATGGGGGCCAGCTGACAGAAAAAAAGACACCAACCTGCACTGACACAATGTGGGAGAAAAGTTTTAACCCCCCCCCCCACCACCACCACCCCAAAATAACTTCGGAGGATAACAATGGAGAGGACAGTTCGACAAAAACAGGTTACCAATAAAGAGAAAATGAATTAGGCTGTAACTTGATCAGATGTAAAAGCTTGGTCGTCTCATTAATAACTTGACAGCTACAGACTCACTGACTACACTTGACCATAAAATGAAGCACTTACCTTGAAATCTCTCCAAGTCTTCGACGTTTCTTTTGCCCCGTTTTCAATTAGTTTAATTTGATGCGTAATTTGGGGGTTTCTCGTTCCGGTGTTGTGCGTCCCAGAAATGCGTGCGCGTCACCAGCGGGAGACTTTTTGGCAGAGAGGAATTGCTGCGGGACCTTCTCCTCCGATGATGCCCGTGCCATAACTTTGCCTCTATGTGCGGGCCGCTCTCAGTTGCATCTCATATCTCAGCCCCTCAACATCGCTTGGCTGCGCCGAGGAGCCGCAGAAAAGCGAAGCCTTCGACGAGGAGAGACACGTGACCGAGACGTAGCAGTGAACCTCATCTGAGGGCTCAGAGGGAGAGAGAGGAGAAAACACTGAAGGTACCTTCACGCAGTTGAACGCCTCCTCCAGCCAGTCGCGCCCCATGTCCGTCCACACTGCATGTGTTTGTTAGTTTTTTTTTTACTGAAAGGGTGAATGTAAAGTGTAACACACAGTTATAATCTCCTCAATTCTGCGTTAAAGTGTTTAATAAAATGCAGAGAAGTGCTTCGTTATGGGGTTTTTTGGCATAGTATTATGACGTCAGCGTGAAGTGTGTTTATAAATATCATCAATTTATTATTTTATGCTCTTGGACATTTGTTTTACATTTTGGCATAAAATGACGTGATGAAACCGAAAATGAGTGATGGCGCAAAACGTGTCCCATTTTGACCTTTGACCACCAAATTCTCATCACTTTATCCCGGGGTCTAGATGGACGTTTTGTTTTCAATGTGAGGACATTTCCTCCCAAAGCGTCTCTGAGTTACCACCCTCACCTCCGGGACGGGACAGAGAGATCCGCCGCCTGCGCTGAGGCAGAAATAACCAGGACCGGACTGCGGTCAGAACACCGGAGCCACCGCAGACTGTACTCGCGTCTCAGTCTGAGGCGGTGCGCCAGCAAGATGCGCTGCTCTGCAGAGAGACAGCCATGTGCTGCAGTGAGTGGGATACACGTGTTTTCTG
>OMNW01005171.1:1526-22666 GCA_900303245.1 Selene dorsalis | reverse complement strand
CGGGGTCCTTGTGGGTGTGGGTGTGGGGGGGGTGGGCTGACTTCACGAGGAGAACTACAGCTGCACGTCAGAGCAGCTTCCCCTCTCTGTGTCTTGTCATTTCTCTTGCACTCTTTTGTGTCATCCTCCTGCTTTTCTCCTTTTCCTCCGTATCTACCTTGCTTGTTTTCATCCCCTCCTCTGTGTGGCAGGCCACCACCTTCCCCCCTCCACCTCCCCTTTCAAAGCTGAAAGGGGAGAGGGGTAAGGGAGAGCAAGGGAGGGGGGTGCAAGAGAGTGAAGGGGGCTTGCCATGGGTCAGGTAGGGTCTCGGCTCTCAGTGAGGCCTTTCATCACATATTTGTGGCTGTGTGCACACCTGCATCACAGAAACCACACTCAAAACTTCCATTACGGCTGTGTATACTACTGTATGCTGCTTTATTGTTGGCACTCCCCTGCTGCTACGACAGCTTGAACTAAAGTAGGAAGGGATAAGGTGGAATCAAGATCGAGAGATGGAATTGGAGATCAGTTGTTGCAGTTTTATTCAAGTATTTTGTGGTTTTCATAGAGAAGGAAAAGTGGATGTGGATGGTGAGGTCACACTGGGCTTTGAGATATCATCCTGATTCCAGAGAAGCCCATTTGTGTTGCTGAATAGTTGAATAAAACCAAGAAGTTTAAACTGAGTGTTTTTATCTGAAGTTGTTAGGAAACTGTGACACATTTGTTACATAGCGGTTTAATATATTATCAGGAAAATCCACAGAAACAAAGATGGAGGGAGGGACGGGCAGAAATAGCAGAGGGCAGAGGTAGCATTGTTCAGCGAGACAACAGGTGGGATCTCCTGGGTAATCAGTGCTCCGTCAGATGACTGGCCGTGGTAGCTGAGAAAGAGATAATCAGGAAGGAAGGGAAGAGACAATGCGGTAACTGTGGGGTGGGGACTCAACTGTGGGAAACTCTTACCTGCCCAGACTGACCAGGAATAGACAGAATGTATTGTCGCTTGTACTGGATGTGACCAACCAACTTATCTGAAAACAATCACATGAAAACTAGACAACATGTTGATTTTTCACTTGGCATTTCATGCAACAGGTGTCAATTCCCATGTTAGGTCATTTTCAATCCTGTTGCATTCTTGTTTATAGTGCATCACCTGAGGAAGCAAACATCTGCATTCAAGTAAAATGTATATTTTCTTATATTAATGTGGTTAGAATATCTCTGCAGGTTGTGTCTACCTGGAAGTAGCTTTGTGCAGTTTGGGGGAGTGGTTTTGCATATAACATCTTCACGTAGGTGTTCTCCATTCCTCTCACAGTATATGGGGTAGGGATGTGGGAGGGCGCTGTAGACTTGGTGGCAGAGAGATGACCTGGTTTTTTTTTCGGGGGGGGGGCTTCCTCCTCACCACAGGGGGTCCCTGCTGAGAGGGGGCTTAATCCAGCTAATCCTTTTTCTGCACGCACACACACACACACACACATACACACACTCTGACACACACAGATGTGTTAGCCACATACACATACAGTACATTGACATGATGCATAAATGATCCCTTTTAGCCTCTTGTAGCAATACATCAGATCACTGTGATTGGTGGTGTAGCTGAGATCTCAAGTTTATTGCTATGTGAAAAAATATACAGGCAGAGATGGCGTTCGTTCTTTCTTCTTTTTTTTTTGGTGGTGGTGGGAGGGGTTATGATGTGTATGCACCAGATGAACAAGATGTATTTTTATACCAGTGTCATACTCAAGAGTTGTTTGCCACTGGTGGCCGCATGTTTTCCTTGAAAGTGCGAGATGCTTCCGTTGTCAGGCGTCAAAGATGTGCAGGGGGGTGGGGCTCTGCTGTTGTGTGTTGCATGGAAAAGAGAGAAGGTTTGGCGAGGGTAGAGGGGGAGGTGGGCTGGCTTTGACAGAGGGGCCAGGCTGATTGCCATCATGATCTGGCCAATCAGAGAGAAGAGCTGAATAGAGCAAAGAGAGAGAAAATTAGAGTATTAAGAGGAGGGGGGAGCTCCGAATTGAAAGGAGGGAGGGGGTGATGTCAGTTCCTTAGAAACCTACTTTCTCTCCCTTCGTTCCTACAGCCCCCCATTCCCCTATTTTAAGAATAGGGGGGACCAGGGGTTAATGTTATGCAACAACACACTGAATACCCACAGAGGGCTCAAATACAGTGACACACATAGACCTGCTTCTCCTTCTCCTTCTCCTTCTCTTCTCTTCTCTTCTCTTCTCTTCTCTTCTCTTCTCTTCTCTTCTCTTCTCTTCTCTTCTCTTCTCTTCTCTTCTCTTCTCTTCTCTGTTAATATTTAGGAAGTCAATATACAGTAGTTCTTACACAAGCACTATTGCTCATACACACAAAGGACATGCATACACATGTGGCATTATACACAATCTGTATGGAGTGCAGACATTGCTGATGGAAGGAAGTATTGACATGATCAGGTAACTGATGAAGCGTGGGAAAAAATCCTTTGGCCAACTCATTAATTCTGTCTAAAATACATAAAAACAATACATCCCTGAAATACGTAGGACCCAAAGTGACATATTCAGATGGCTTGTTTTGACAAGCTTGTGTTTTTGGTTTTTTATCAGAGCAGCAGAGCACATTTAAGTTATTTCTTTGGTAAAATGAAATCACTAAAACAATGATCAGCCATAACAGTGAATTTGTTGAATTTGTTGAAAGATGAGCGTGTGATGCAGGCTGTGTGGAACAAAAATGAGAGAGTGGGAGATGGAACTGGTTTGGACAGGATTGTAAAGTCAGTGACACTTTGTTTTAGGTCACAGCAGCTGAACTTGGAGCAGGACACCTTCAAGATATCAACACATGCTGGGGTCAACCAGTTTTCTTAGGAGGAGGAATATGGGAATATGTGTCATTGAAGAAACACAGCTGTGTGTACACACACACTCTCGCACATGCTCGCATATACGCCAGTGTGCGCACACACACATGCACTCACACATATTTTCTTGGTCCAGCTGGGGTGTTAATTTCACCCCAAGGCTGTGTGAGTGTTGACCCCAAAACGCTGTAACCTCGTGAAGTGTGGAATTCTCTAAGCCTGAGGCCGTAATGTGCTGTTTCCTGTAGAGAGAGAGTGCATTCCTTTGACTTGTCCCATTCCTTGCTGCTTGCTGTAAACTTGAGGTCTTTGGGTGGCAGTCCGCAACTTGGAGAGAGTTCAGAACAGGCAGTGAGTTCTAAGCACAATCCTCCCATCCTTATTTTCCACAATCAGACCTTTCTCAATCGCTTTGCACATGTAGAAACAGAAATGGATGGAAAGACTCTTTCTCTACACCCATTCTCCCATTTCTCCTCTTGGCATTTCAGTTAAACTAACCCAGCATTGCCTACGAGCGCTGACGATATACCAGACAAGTCAACTTGTTAGTGCACTGTCAGCGTGCGTTGGATCTAAATCAGTTCCATGCCTGCTCTTTTTGAAAGGAGGGCTGGTGTAACGTAGTGTTTTAGCTGGCGTAGCAGTGGAAAGCATGTCGCTCCAGTTAGCCCAGGCCTGCTATTAATGATGAGTATTATAAACATGCCTTCAGACAGGATCAGATGGGAATGCTGTTTGGGTCCAGAAAAAAAGAAATCAAGTGTGTTTTCCTAATGCCCCAAGACATGGCCCCCTCCCTCCCTGTTCCATTGGTCTGACTGGGTGGTCCGGCTCAGCAGAACAGGCATGCTTATGTTCAACTTTAATGCCATTACAATGGGCTGAAAATAATCAATCTATGCCTGTTCTTGCATGGATTGAACAGAATTGTTGAATTGGATTAAGGCATAATAAAATGTTGCAGATTTTTCACACAGTTAGCTCTCACTGGACATTTTTCATGCTGTGTGCCTGTGTGCATGTGTGTGTGTGCGTGCCTGTGCACGCAAAAGGGACTTTGCCGGTCTTCTTGGCTGTACTGGGGTGGAGCAGGGCAGCTAAAGGGCCTGACAGGCTGCTTTTGTAGCTGGGGCTAGCTGAGAGCTTAGAGCGCACGCACAGGGCTTAGTCCCACCACGATACTGGGAGCAAAGCCTGGAAGAGAGGCTCTCTCTCTTCTTTATCAAACACACACACACACTGTCACACACATATGCAGTCAATGTGGTCTGGCGCTGCTGACTTGTTAGCAAATTTGAGTAGAAACACTGAGCTGTTTTTGTGAAATGTGGATTTGTTGGAGTGATGTTAGTCTTTTGGGTTCAAAGGAGCGAGGATGTTTGGCTTTGCACTGGTACAAGCTCACTGTAAACGAAGTGCTTTTGTGTGAGATACAAGTCTAATAATCTGCCATTTGCAAAAATAAGTTGAAAAGGTTAATGTTTCTATTCACTGCATGGGTTTGATGAAGATACGATTTTGTCCAAAGGAAGTCATCGAAGCACAGATCGAAGGCCGGCACAAAGTAGACTAATTGTTTCTTAGTGTGTTTGGATATTTGCGCAGAGGGTTTGGATTTGTGAATTTTAACACATTGACTCTTCTTTTGTCCAGTTGGTGGCCGTGTGAACCAGGAGCTGAAGTACACGCGACAGAAGATAGGCGAGGAGGCCATGTTTAACCCTCAGCTGATGATCCAGACGCCGCGGGAGGAGGGAGCCAATGTACTAACAGTGGAGGCACTCCTGCAGCACCTGGAGTCAGCTCTCCGAGCCAGCAGAGTTCAAGTTGTCCTTTATCACAGGTGATACACTTTTGGGTCTTGTATACCTGTAATTTAAGTATCATATTTTCCAATTGCGAGTTGCCAAGTGAAGGAGACTGTCCAAAATTACAGACTGTCTTTAAAAAGGGCAAAATAATGCAATCTAATTACCCTGTTGAAGATGAACAACACTGCGATTCTGTCAAAGACCACCTTCGGGGGTGGTTTGACCGATTGGATCACAATCCATCCTCAATGTATCTTGGGTGTGTTTACACCTGTGCTTTCATGTAGTCAAGCAAAATCCGATCACTGAAAATGCACGTTAATGCCAGGGGTAAACGGGGTGAAAGAAACACGTGTGGTAATTTTCGAGATCATACTTCAGCTGCATTAAACTGTATAGATATACAGATTACCTGTGTATCTGTGTTCAGGTGTGTTTTGGCTCACAGCACTTTCATGATGACAAAAGGTTTATTGCCACTTTTCATCATTCTTTTTTTTTTATCATAAGTGCTTCAGCTGTGATACGTGGCATTAAGAAAACTAAACAAAAACTCTTTTGTTCTCCTTTTTCAGACATTGGAAATTAGAACACTTATGCTACAAATCAGGAGAACTAGTCACAGAAACTCATTTTATGGATCAGGTAAGATGATACCCAATAAAGTCATTTTAGTTTAATCTGCTTTTTTCCATATGCAATTTGTGCTGTAAATCTGTGTCTATTTTCCTTTGTGTGTGTGCGTTTGTGTATCTGTGTGTGTGTGTGTGTGTGTTTTCATCCAATTAGATCATAGAAAAGCTACATCCCTGCCTCATCATCACCCCTTTGGACTGTTTCTGGGAGGGAGCCAAGCTCCAGTCTGGAATGGTCTATCTCCCGTAAGTACACAAAACTCCTTTTTTACTAGACAGAAATCAGTATTTTATGATGTGTCAGCACAATCACAACATGCCAACATGGCATATCACTAGATTGACCAATCATGAAGTCAAATGATCAAATGCTTTTTAAAAAAGATCATAATTAGGCACACAAAGAGCTTTCCTCACAATGAGGCCAGCTGGCAAAAATGATGTGCGGGGACAATGAGATCTTGAACACTGAGCCTGTGAGTTCTGGTTATGAAATTAGTGTATATGGTAACAGTATTGGTATGTTCAGATTGTTTTCAAGACGGAGAGAGAGAGATAGAGAGAGAGAGAGAGAGAGAGAGAGAGAGGGAGTGAGGAGGAGGAGATCTGGATCTCTAGATGTTGTTTTTGCCCCTTTAGCAGAGGCTGCCCAAACACGCTCAACCCATCCAAAGAGACACCACAGAGGAGCAAGAGTGTGTGTTTGTGCGTGTGTGTCCTGAACTCGTCCCCTCTGAAGGCTCTATTGTAGTGGTTGCTGGCATGCGTATCGCTGGCGATAGTTTCTCTCCAGCCCTGGGCCTCACACCATTGTCTGGCCCTTCTGTTGCTAATGGCCTGCTGCTACAGTAATACTCAGCAGACCTTTACCTCTGCATGTGTGTGTGCTTGCACATGGTGTGTGCCATTGTCGTCAGCAGAATACGGGTGTTTTGTCGATGTGTGAATGTGTATTGGCTTGAGTCACCGTCATCAGAGTATGTGAATATGTCGAGTATGTGTGTTGCCTGGTTGGTCTCAGATGGTAAATAAGGTTTTTACTATGTTCTGGTTGGGAGGCTGGGAATAATAACCCAAGCCTGGTTAAGCACATACAATGTAGTCTGAATGACAGAGAGAGGGAGATTCAGAGAAAGAGAGATTGGAATGTGTGAGGCAGAGAGAGCATAGAGAGACAAGGACCGGTTTGGAGCAGGAATTCAGCACTGTGCAATTGCATGATGGGAATTGGTCTCCATTAATCACTTTGTGTCACCTAGCAAGAAAGAGATTGTGCTCCATTTGACTTGATGTTGTTGAAGTAAAGTTTGGAGGTAACATACCAAACTCATACTTAAGCATGTTTTGTCCTTTCAGTGTTCGTCTCCCCTGATAGTTCTGCTGTGTGTAATAAAACAAACGTCTTGCAAAACTAATAATACGGGGAACGTTTAAATTGCTTCAATGTGGACGCTCTTTTGCTCAAAGGAAAATTTCAGTTATTGTCACAATGTTGACCATTGGGTATGATGAGTATTCATCATTGTCATCACGGAGATCTAAAAACATGGCTATATGGAAAAGGCACACAGCTGGCAGAGGAACACAGGCACTCAGTTTGACAGGTTATGAATAAGTCATGAGGAAGCCTGATTCTCTAAACAACTTTATTCAGCGTTTGAGTGAAAATGAGAATAACCCAAATGTCGGTAATGATAATACATGGTTAATGTGGTAGGTTGGGACTTGGTGAGTTGGAAGAATGGCCAAAGCCACGAATACACTAATCCATGGAGAAAATGAAACATGGCTAAAGTCATAGTTAAGCAGTATTCCTATTTACTATTAACTTTGCAGAGGTAAAGACCCTCTGCAGTGGACCAACTTTGACCCTAAGGAGTTCCTTGAAGACTTGCGAAGGGTAAATTTCCCTGTGGAAGCATTTGAGGACATGTTGGAAAAGGCAGACGTCGGACATGGCTACATGGATAGACCCTGTCTTAATCCTGCTGACCCTGACTGCCCCCACACTGCACCCAATAAGAACTCAACTAAGGTAGACTCAAGATTTTACCTCAAAATATCTTTGTGTGAGTGCAGTATTTATATGTTTTGGTAAAACAGAAGCTGTTTGGCTGTTGACAGTTGTTTTCCTGCTTTTTGCTTTTATTACACCAGCCATTCGATGTGGCTCGCGCCCTGAATGGCGGCTGCCATGGTCTGTCCAGGAAGTACATGCACTGGCAGGAGGAGCTGATTGTAGGAGGGACCACCAAGAACGGCAGTGGACCCCTGCTCAGGTAACATACCCACACTTACACATACACACCCTCATAAACACTGCTGTGATCGCTGCAGCGCTTATTCTGGAAAGAGTGTGTTTTTTTGTTCTTTTATGCTCTCCGAAACGATGCATGTGTGCGTGCGTGTGCGCCGTGTGCTGTAAATCTTGCAGTCATTAGCAGATTCCAGTGAAATCTTAGAGCTCCAGCTGTTCCTGCTCAGCTCTGGCTGCTCTGCTTGGACACTGCCCACTCCTACACACACACACAAATGTGCACAGAGTGATCTATTGCCTGGCTAGTTTATCCAAATATACAGTGATTTGAGGTACATGATCTTAATTCCAGCACAAGTACCAAAACAAAGCTTATAGATCATATGATATACCTATACATGTATATGGAGTTTCATGTGTGAAATGGACTGTGTGCCCTCCTTAACAGACCACATTACATTCACTCTTTTACTATATTATATGTGATTTTCATACAACATAAAATGTACACATAAAGCAATAAGAAGCTTCCTCTAACATGGGAAAGCTACTCAAATTATCCAGTATTTTCCTAATGGACCACTTATTTCAACGTTAAATTGCAGATTTGGATTGTGCATGCACACGCATGTACATGCAAAGGCAAAACCTACGCACACCCGCGCATTGCACATTCACACACATACTGGTCACCGGGTACAGTGGGTTGCGTTGTTTGTTTTGTGGTTGTGTTTTTTCCTGGCAAGTTTGGGTCATTAGGGTGTCTGTGCGTGCCTGCCTGCCTGTGAGTGTGAGTGTGTGTGTGTGTGGTTTTGCTGCTCTGTCCACTGGGCTGTTACTGCTGGCACTCAATTTCTACATCTTGTTTACTAACTGCCACCATTACAGTGATTATCACCATATTACAGAGATCACATTCATGAAGAGAGCGACCAGCTAATGTCTCCTCCTCTGCTCCATAAAACCTGATGATTTTAAAACACATACACTGACTTGACTTCAGTTCCTAAGTTGCACTTTAAAGTTATTTATTCATGGATAATCCGTTGTATAGTTTTATTGCTTAGCCAATGTGCACTCTTAAGGCTGTGCATTGTTCATAATACTAGAACATTTGTCAGAACATGATCAGGAATCTGTGATAAAATCTTGTGGCTATCAAATTCAGTCAATTATCAGTCTTTTGAGCTGCCTAGTATTGTTTTGTGTTGTCTAGCACTGTATATTTCTATGAATATCTCTATCCATTATCCCAAGTTAGTGCGATAAACATTAGCAGTAATGCTAGCTCTGCTTACAAGTTAGGTACATAGCCAGATGTGAAGAAGAAGAAGATGGCAAGAGAGTGGAGTAGATGATGAGTTTAGAGAGAGGGCAGTTCACTTTGAACAAATTAAAAATGTATAGTGAGTAATAACTGCAGTTATGATTATGTTATAGATGATGACGGATGCTAGCAAATGGACAGAAAATTAATGACCAACAATGTAATCATCATAGATTATATGTAATTAATGAACCTCAAGTGTTTTTTATTGCTTATTTTCTATCTTGGAACACTCTTGATGGAATATCATAAACGGATTACTTTGGGCTCTTGATAATTCATATTCACTATTTTCTCAGTTAACACTGAGTTAATTATAAAAAATCTTCATAGTATGTGAAGTAAAACAATGGTTATTTGTAGTCTGAGGATGAATATTTTAAACGGTTGAACAAACGGACGTTTGTGCTGTGCAGCATGTGGCACATGAAGCACGTCTCATGGCTGTGGGCATCCGCACTCTTGGCTCCACGGTCAAATCAGATGGAACAATATTATGATTAAGCAGCAGGTGTGCTTAACACAACAGTGTTTATGATGACTGTTATCCAACATGGCCCAGGTGCAGTGGTTTTGATGTATTTCTGTTTCTTTTTTCTCCACTGACCAGTAAAATTAACATCCCCTCTGTTTTGGGACCTCTGCTTTTTAAATTAAGCAAGTTTTTGAGTTTCTGGCCTTTTTGGTTGATGAGCTTTTGGGTGTATTCCATCTTCTCTGCTTCTCTTGTCTCCCTGTTGGTTTGCTGCTCTTGATGGACAGTCTTATTTTGAAAAACAACCAATGTGGGTAGCCACAAGTGTTCCAAACTCGCTCTTCTTGCTTTTTTGCTGGTAATGGGAATCAAACATTTCATAATCCAAGTTTCAACCCACGTTGATGTTCTTTGCAGGATCCAGAAGGCCAGCTTGTTGCCTCGTTGACCTTCCTGTGTAAACTTGATGTTGCCGGTGAAGCATTGCACCTCATTGACCTCCCTCTTTTTGTTCTCCCCCTTTCATCCTTTCCATCTTACCCTCCCTCTCACTATGCCATCCTCCCTCCTTTCCTTCTTTCCAGTGCCCAGGCCTTGCAGACCATGTTCCAGCTGATGACTCCCAAGCAGATGTTTGAGCACTTTCGAGGCTACGAGGAGGTTTCCCACATCAACTGGAATGAAGAAAAGGCTGCAGCTATACTGGAAGCCTGGCAGAGGAGATACTCTGAGGTAAGGGCCAAAGCGCTCTGAAATGAGAGAGAGAAAGAGAAAGGGAGCTCTAGAAAAAGAGGGCAAGGGAAGAGAAAGGGGAAAAGAAATCTACCCTAAATCCTCTACAACCACATTGTAAATCACTGGCCGGATACAGGTGAACATGGAAAGGCCCCATCCAAAGCCCTGGCCCTTGATAGATACTACAACCACTGTTTGTGTGTGGTAAAGGGCTAAAGCTTCCCTCTCACTGCTCAGTAGAGAGGAGCAATAGAGCAACGGGGAGAGCATGTCTGGAATACATTAAGGGAGTATTGGATCTCTCTCTCTCTCTCTCTCTCTCTCTCTCTCTCGCTCTCGCTCTCTCGCTCTCTATCGCTTTCTCTCTCTTTCACGTACTCACGCACTAACACACATGCAAACACACTCAAAAGTTCACACACAATTGCTTTCCCAGCTGTGGCCCCATTGGTGGCTCATGTGTGACATCATCTGGTCTTTGTTTTGGGGGCCCCAACCTCTGTTCAACATGGTGTGACCTTGTGTGTGTGTGTGTGTGCGTGCGTGCGCGCACAAGTGCATGGGTGTGCGCCATTCATCTTGGGGCCCAGGAATCAGTGATAGAAAAGAGGTGTGATCATTTATTTCAATACAGTGTTCATATCAATGGCAATCATAGAAGTCATATATGCCAAATTATTTCACTGTGTGTGTGTGGTGCGCATTGTGCTCGATTAGGTGTGTCTGCGAGAATAGCACGTGCTTGCATATCGGTATGTGACTGACACATGTTGGAGATCACACATGGGTGCAAGTGTGTGTGTGTGTGTGTGTGTGTGATCTAGTGCGTGTTTCCTAATGTGTGTCAGCCAGCATTGCTCCCCACTGAGCAGTAACTACAGTTCAATGTTGAAGCCATCTGTCTGCCCTGAGATAGTGAGAGAGGGAGAGGACGGGTCATGGTACTGTGCAGATTCCCCCCAAATAGCTTCTCAAACAGAGGCAGAGCTCATTATTCAGGCCTGCGATCTGTCTTTGTTGTTTTTTGAAGACACACAGGGTGACTTTTACTTACTGTGCACCAGGAGACATGATTAATAATTTAGATGTTACACACTGGACGTTCACTTTGTCATCTAAATCACAAAATGGACTGTATTTATATAGAGCTTTTCTAATTTGGAGTAGCAAAGGATCAACCACCAACCTTTCAATCAGTAGAGTAGAGATCCACTCTACCTCCTGAACGCTGTGGTGCAGCTTAATGAGTCAGTGAAAGAGTTTCAACAGTTGTCTATTGTAAGTGAGCGCAATATCATTGAACCTGAACTATACAGTTGTTTCTGTTTCGTCTCTCTTCAGGAGGTGCTGCAGAGTGTCGCAGCAAATTCCTCTCAGAAGGTCTTGTCTTTCACCACCACCACTCTGGAAGATATCCTCAAGTCTTTCTCCGACGTCAGCGTCATCCGTGTGGCGAGTGGATACCTGCTGATGGTGAGAACAGAGCCATAGAAAGGCTTGACTTTCACAAGCAACAAGTTGATTTTAATCAATGAATCATGCTGTCTCCTGTCCGTACCCAGCTGGCCTATGCGTGCCTGACCATGCTGCGATGGGACTGTGCCAAGTCTCAGGGGGCTGTAGGGCTGGCGGGTGTCCTGCTGGTGACGCTGTCTGTGGCGGCCGGTCTGGGTCTCTGCTCACTCCTGGGCATCTCCTTCAACGCTGCCACCACACAGGTAACTCACACACATGCCACTGGACAGGTGTCCCAGTCCGTTGCTTTATAAAGGTCACGACCCTCTGATTTGCTGTTAAAAAGACATAACTGGATAGCTGAGTTCCAATATCCTGTGTTGCACTGGCTGTGTGTGCTCTTTGTGTCCTGTGATGCTGATGAGATTTGTGTGTGTGCCGCAGGTGCTACCATTCTTGGCCCTGGGAGTCGGAGTTGATGACGTGTTCCTCCTCGCTCATGCCTTCAGTGAGACCGGACAGAACAAGAGGATCCCTTTCGAGGTGAGTCAAACATCTACATTTATTGTGGACTCACACCAGAAGCTTCATGATTGCCTTGCGGGCGCTCTGATTGCTGGCATCGCGCTGCCTGCAAGCTCTAGCAGGTGCTTCCAGAAGGCAGCCAAAGGGGCAGAGCTTTTAAACAGTCTTTCTCTTGGTATGTTGATAAATTAACAGGGACACATCATATAGCTCTGGGAAACCAGAGGCCCCAAAAATTACTTCTTTCTCCATCTTCGCCTTCTCTCTCAATTTTTCTCACTGTGAGAATCGCGGTCTGCAACCGGCTGCCACTTCGGTGGCGTTGCTGCTCATTTGCATAAAATTGAGCTTCTCCCAACTTCAATTTTGCGCTCTGGTCACTGGCATCGCACGCCTTGTTGCTGTCAGCGTACCACACGTCCTCTGTCACAAGCGTTGGAATCCAGCGAATGACTGCTGCCTGCTTATGATGCTCATGAAGCTTTTGGTGTGAGTGCACAGTTACCCCTTCTTTGCTCACCCTGTTCCTGCCACTCTACTATCTTATCTCCTTTATAGGGGAATGTGTGAAAGCCTGTCTGTGCCTGTGATGTAGCATCAAACAACCCATGTGCGACACACACACAGAGCCTGCTTATCTAATCTCTTCCTTTTTTGAGAACTGCAGCCTGTAATAGATAATGAATCCCATTTTGCATTTAAAGTTATATTTTACCTTTGTCTCTATAAGCTTTTATTTTGAAAGGTTAATGTATAATTTGACCCAACAGGCTGGATTTTTCAGTTTGCATCACACATTTGGATGAATATTAGGTCACTGGCCTACATGAAGGCTTATGACTGGTTCTGAAATACCTGTCAGATATGAATGATGGGGTTTAACGGAAGAAAAGAAACTAATTTGTGTGTTCATGGTGACTTGTATATTAAGGCAAGATTTTTCTCACAGGCAGATTAGTGCACAGAGAAAATTAATTGCAACAACTGTAAATTTCTGCAGGCTCACGTGTGCGTTTGTGTGTGTGTGTGTTTTTATGGAGTGGGAAAGCTTTTCATCTCCAGCGGGGGAAAACACAGGCATGTATTTGCTTGTTTTTGTTTTCCCCTGTTTCCCTCCCGTTCTAGTCCTTGTCTCTATGCTTCCCTCACCCCCCAGCCTTCTTTGTGTGGCTGAGATGAAAACTAAACAGAGCTGAACCTGATCTCTCATGTCTGACACAAACACACACTCATATACACACACATAAACACACACAGATACACATGTCTTCAAACACTCCTTGTGTGGTCCTGCACGTCCTCAAATCTTCATACAGCTACCGCCAAACCTTCCAGGGGTTGTGTGTGTGAGGATACTACCCTCTTTCTGTGTGTTTACGATAAGAAATTGTGAAAACATGTTATTCAGCAGCAGTGATTTCACTGAAAATGTATTTGTTTGGAGAGGCAGCATGCCGTTTTGTTCTCTTCCCCTCTTTCCTCCGCCTTTCAGACAGAAGTAGACAGGCCCAGGTGGATGATCCAAGTCCTTCAGGGTGTCAAAAAACATTGCAATCACTGTCAGTCATGTCTGTATTGTGATAATTGTACATAATAGCAAGTATTAAACATTTGCCTTTGGCTAAAAGAGATGAGTTTTTATCGCTTTTGCTTTCATCTGACTCCTTCTCTGTCTCTGTCAGGACCGTACGGGGGAGTGTTTGAAGAGAACAGGGGCCAGTGTGGCTCTGACGTCCATCAGTAACGTTACAGCGTTCTTCATGGCAGCCCTCATCCCCATCCCGGCGCTCAGAGCCTTTTCTCTACAGGTAGTACCCGGTAGTGAGTGTGTGTGTGCATGTGTGTGTGTATTTTTAGTGTGCATGTGTGTGTGAGAGGGAGAGACAGAGAGAGAGAGTTCACTTGTGTGGGGCCTCTCCCTCACTAATAGTCCTGTTCCAGTCCTCATTGGCTCCAGATTTCTTCAGACCGTAGTTTTATTGATTTCATTTATCAAACTGAAAGTGTGTGGGTGTGTGCATGTGCGTGCACATATTTGTGTGCATGGAGTGTGTGTGTTTCGTTAAATCCATCCAGCCCTCTCCCTCCCTCTTTGAGGCTGTTTAGTGGTGGGCCCGGTGTCTGTCCAGATTGTGGCTGAGGTCCATGTAACTGAATCCTTCTGCATGTGTGTGTGTTTAAGTGTGTCTGTGTTTACTTGCATATCCTCACGCTTGTGTGTGTGTGAGAGTGTGGCGAGCTGTAGTATCTGTGTGGGAGGTTTGAAAAGCAATGGTCTAGCTGGTGTGTGTGTGTGTGTGTGTGCGCGCGCGTATGTGTGCACGTGTGTGTATGAAGGTGGGGGGATCCAGAGGGGACCTCTGACTTTGCTAACATCTGTCAGTAATTATGGACGTCACCAGAACCGTGAAAAGTGGGACAGAAAGAGACGTCTGTCAGTCTGACAAAATGCCTACAAAAATCACTTATTTGCTAATTCTCAGAAACACTCACTCAGTCAAATTGATACATAATGTAAAGAAAGGACAACGTCACATTAAACCTTTGATTTGACTCCTGCATTACAACCTTACAGCGGCATAAGAAACAGAAGCACACAAATGTAGAGCTGGATATAAAAACAAAGGAAGGTTGCAACAAAACAGGTTTGATTAGCACATAAGCTTGGTGACAGGGTCATTGCTGGACCTCACACATTGTCCACAGATTCATTATTATGGAGGGAGGTTGGCACTATATTGGATCCAGTGCCCATTCTTGGTTTGGTGAAACTATCACACAAATAGACTTCTGATTGATAAACTCTACACAAGGCAAGAGCATAGCAGAAAAAATGATGTGAATGTACATGAAAATACAGTAATTTATAGATATAATTCTTAGATGTAGAGATGTGTATTGCACAATGAATGAAACTGAAGATTGCACATTCTAAATAAATCACACATAACACACTCTAAATGCATCTAAAAATGTAAACATTGCACATGACATTCTGATAATTCAAGTCTCGTGATATTAATGATGTTGAAAGTTAGCAAAGTTTGCAAACCAATTCCCATAAAATGTATTGGTCCAACAAACAAACACAATTAAAGCATTTGGTAGATAATTGGAACATGCTTTGAGAAAGGATGTATGAACATCCCAACCCACCCTCTCCTCTCTCATATGCTCTCACTCTTTCTGTCTCTCTCTTTCTCACACACACACACACGCACATATGCACATGGGGTGAGGCAAGATGTCGCCACAGTGAGTACAATATTAGCATGTGTGGATGGATGGCTTTAGTACAGCAAGTCTGTCAAACATGATCCATTTACCCCATGGGTCTAATCCATGCAGCCTCGTTTTACACACACACACACACGCACACAAGCGCACGTAGCACACACACACGCACATAGCATGCATACTTTACACTTGTGGTTTTGTGACTGGTGGAGGACAGACTTGCTGTGAGGTAGACTATCATGCTGATACCCATATTTTATTATGGAAAACAGACACTCACACACCTCATCTCTCTGCTCCATATCAATGCAGAGATATGTGTTAGCGTGTCTCTTTATCACCATTAAAACCTTCCTGTCGTCTACCCCTCTGTGGTTTTATCTCTCTTTCTCTCTCTCTTTCTCACTTCCCTCTCTCTCTTTCCACTGTTATGTCTCTCATTTGCTTCCTCCCATCAGTATGAAAAAAAAAAAAAACAGGAATCTTGTCCAGATAACAACACGAAAAACGCACACAGGAACACACACATTCATGTGCGCGAGACAGATGTGATGATAAATCTCCGCACTGTGGGGTCAGTGAGCGGTCACTATGTGTTTGTGTGTGAGTGTGAGTGTGAGTGGAGTCGTACTGTAAATGTCTGGACATTAGTGGCCCAATTGAGAATTAATTGTTGTGCTGTACATACAGATTTTTTTCTTGCTTCATTTGTCTTTAATCTCACATTATTTCTCTCTTGTTGTCCGAGCTGTGGAATGAGAGACTGTGTGTGTGCGTGCGTGCACGTCTGGTTGGTGTTATGGTGTGGTTTAAGTAGGAGGCTGCTCAGTTTTTTAAACTGGCAGCAGATACTTGTGTGTACGTGCATTTTTTCGTGTGTATGTGTGTGTAAGGGGTGTGTGTTGTCTGTACAGCCACAACGCCTGCTCATCACCTCAGGCCCCGCGGGCCTCTGGCTCCTTGGGTGGTCTGGCACACACACACACACACGGGATAGTGTGTATGTGTGTGTCTGTGTATGAGTGTGTCAGTGTGTGTGCGTATGTAGTGGTCTGGCAACTATGCAAGATCCAGATTGTACTCTGGGCAGGGCCCCAACCTAACCCCAACCCCCACCCTCTGCTCCAGTGCACCACCTTCAAATACTTAACCACAACACTGTACTGGCTTCTATTACACACACACACGCCTCACTTTTTCTCTGGGTACTCAGAGATTTTGTCTTGAAGGGAATTGAATATGTGTTGAAAGGTGCTTTTTCCCTGAAGCCAGCTTATTCAGATTGTTATTTTAAGGTAAACATAAGGTTTCCCAGCATTTGTGTTAAGTGATAATAATTGTTTGAGGCAATATAATATCTTCACCATCATTTTGCAGTTCAGAACTAGTGCAACAATGGAGATACAGAAACATCAATTGAAAAAAAATTATATATTATGTTCCATTACATTTTGATCTTTTTTAGACTTCCCACCAGAACTTTCTGTATATCATGTTACTTCCTCTGTGTCCTACACCACTTCTCAATTAGATTAAAGATGAAACAAAAGTGACTCATAGTCAATTGAGCTCATCCTTTCCTATGATAGTAGCATATAGCATCATGGTTTCTGTGATTCTTTCAGGCTGCTGTGGTGGTGGTGTTTAACTTCGCCATGGTGCTGCTCATCTTCCCCGCCATCCTCAGCATGGACCTCTACCGACGAGAAGACAGACGCTTTGACATTTTCTGCTGCTTCTACAGGTATATGCGAAACGCACATGCACACACACACAGTCACACAGTCACACATTAACAAGCTCTTTAATTTCTACTTACATTTATTGCCTCTGTTTGTTCATTCATTCATGCTCCCTTTTTATGTTTTCTTTCTCTGATCCCCGATCTGACAATGAATAACCTGAAAACACAGTTATCTCTGAGATATCTTCGCATTAATCCCATTCAGTCAAAACCTAATTATTACTTAAGTTGTCTCTTTCTGTCTAGGCAGCTTGGTTGTTTGATTTTCTGTTTATCTGTCAGAGTCTTTATTAAGCTTTGCCAGTCTGACTGCCTGTCAGGGCATGCTTGTTGGCACAGGGACTGCACAGATGTGTGCACACACACTATTAAATTCCCTTGTGTTGTTGCATCCTAGCTCTGTATTTCATGTTGTTAGCAGAGTAGGAATTTGTCTTGCAGTAACAGAACGCCAATAAAAGTTATGATTTTTAACAGATTTAATGCATTAAATACAACCCGATTTTTCTGCAAAGTCTTTTATAGAATACCAAACCTTATTTAATGTCACACAAAATTTGGTGATTTATATGTTTAAATTTCCCTCTGTTCTGTCTCCTTATATTTTCATAAGCACCAGTCCATGGTCTGACATTTCTTCAATGTCTCTATCTCTTTAGCCCATGTGCCAATCGCGTGATCCAGATCGAGCCTCAGGCTTACCTGGATGGGGCGGACGGGAGTCGCTACAGCCCTCCCCCATCCTATCGCACCCCTCCTCCCTCATATCGCACTCCTCCCCCAAGCTACAGCAGCCCCCCTCCTTCCTACAGCAGCCATGGCTTTGCGCAGCAGACCGAAATCACCATGCAGTCCACTGTGCAGCTCAGGACAGAGTATGACCCCAGAACTCAGGCCTTTTACACCACAGCTGAGCCCAGATCCCAAATCTCTGTGCAGCCCATCAACCCAGCTCCAACCAGGAGCAACCCCAACAGTGACTATTACAGCAACAACCCCAGTGGAAGCAGGAGCAGCAGCAGCAATCATGGCAACCTCAACAACAACAACAGTGGGAGCAGAAGTAATGGTGGATCTCGAGGCTCAGCCAGCTTCTCCCATCATCACCATGCACCTCCTCCTGCTGCCACGACTTCAAGTACTAGTTCAGTTCCTCAGGGCGATGCAGCATCATCTACTGGCCAGAGCCCAGAGAACAACAGCTCCACACGGGACCTGTTGTCCCAGTTTGGAGAAGCTTCGCTGGGCTTGCGCTGCCCCGAGCCTCCCTGCTCCCGCTGGACCCTGGCTTCTTTTGCTGAGAAGCACTACGCCCCGTTCCTCTTGCAGCCCACCACCAAGGTGAGTTTAGGTTTTCTCTTAAGAGAAGAGAGATGGAGAAATGCTCTCATTCAAAATAATCAGTGCATCACTTGAAGCCTGTCCTGACATCACTGCAGTGAATTGATTGATGAAGACCCATTTCCATCCCTCCATTTCCAGGTGGTTGTAATCGTGCTGTTCCTCTGCCTGCTGGGTGTCAGTTTATATGGGACCACCCAGGTGAGGGATGGTCTGGAGCTGACGGACATCGTGCCCAGAGAAACCAGCGAGTACGACTTCATCGGCGCCCAGTTCAAGTTCTTCTCCTTCTATAACATGTACGTGGTGACGCAGCGGGCTGATTATGCCCAGAAACAGCCACTGCTGCACCAGCTCCACCAGAGGTTCCACACTGTTCGCTATGTGCTGAAGGAGGACAACGGACAGCTGCCCCGCATGTGGCTTCACTACTTCAGGGACTGGCTGCAAGGTACAATTAAAGTTCATACATAATAGCCATGGCAACCAGAATTTAATTGGATTTGGTCACAGCCTCTTCGTCAGTTTTTGACAATAATGTGAGGCAGAATTCAGCCTGTGTTAGATCACAGATGATTATGTTATTAATTCTTCATTTAAAGCCCTTACAAAGAACTTTCAGTTTGTGTTGATTTTGGCATCCCCTGTGGACAAAAGCGGTAGTGTTTTGCTGGAATGAAGACTGTATTTCCCATGAGCTGTAGCGCAAATTGTCGTAAAGACGCTTATCTGGCTCGCTCGTGCTGTCTCCGGTCTGAGTGCCGTAAATCCTTTCGTCTGGTGGACCGGCCCGACCACAGCCTCCCAAAGGTAAAGAATTACACTATTTAGAAATAGCTTGTCTCCCCACAAACGGCCTCGTTTGCTGTTGTAAGTCATACAGAGACATCAGCAAAGGCGAGACACTTTTGCATATCCAGGTAAAAGTTCTTTGTAGCGGCTTTAAATATTGATATTCTATGTCATGAAACAGGTTTGAGAGAATCATTTTCTTGTGAGGTTTGACATGAATCTGCACGAGACAAGATGTTGGGCAGGAGTTCAGAAGTGCGTGGGATTGCAAAATGGACACTGACAGATTAAAATCACTTGTGTCCGGGGGGTTGATGTAAGTAGATGAATAGGGAGGATTTACACAGTTTTAAGTTTTTATTCTTGCATACTGGCACTCAAATATACTCATCCAATTCACATCAGTGCTGCTTGAGGTCATTTTTGTTATTTATTGGTAAAATTTATTCCATGAAAATCTTAGATATTTGTCATGTAACACACGCTACACCACAGCACACTATTTTATAGGATCTTAAATTAAATTAGTGTGATGACAGATCTCACTTTGGGATGGGTTGTTGGTTGTATACCCAACACTGACAGCTCCTAAGAATTGTGAAGTGCCACTCAACATGAGTACTGTCTTCCACGTCAGCCCAGTCCAGCAACGGGTTCATTTTCACTCACTGACTCCCCCCTTAACGATAAAACAGATTCTGTGAGTCTGTGTGTGAGCTGGCTGGGAACTACACAGAGTGTGTGTGGGGTGAGAGAGAAGAGAGAGAGAGAGAGAGAGGGGGAGCGAGAACTGTGTCTGATATTGCTTGCTGCAATGGTGGGACAAATTGGAGCCAGACAGGCCAAGCAGCGAGACCCAAAACAACATCTCCCACAGACGGACCACAGCACAGGCCTTGGGGGAGAGCCGAGGGGAGGGGAGTGATGCACATATGGATTAGAGAATAGTATAGAAAAGAAGACACATGTTTTTGATATATTCCCTAATGATTGCCTTGAATCAAAAGAAGCCTACTTTAGGTTTTTGAAGCCCTGTTCAGTGGTTGAGAATGGGACCAGGTTATCACATTCATCACTCAAGCTTATTAAAGGGTTAGGGTTAGGTTGCAGTGTTATGTGTGTTATGTTGTGTGCTCTGCTGGATTATTGGATGTTGTTTTCCTGTGAGCTGCACTTTGTTGGCGTGTTGTGGGGGAAGAATGAAGATAACAGGGCATGAACCTTTCCAAACATCCGCATCTAACCAGTCTGTTTCATTGTGGTTTTCCTGCAGGTCTCCAGCAGGCATTTGACAAGGACTGGGAGGCCGGCCACATCACTTTCAGTAGCTACAGGAATGGCTCTGATGATGGCGTCCTGGCGTACAAGCTGTTGGTGCAGACAGGACGCAGAGAAAAGCCCATCAACTTCAACCAGGTCTGTTCCGGATTTAAGCCCAAGTCATTCTGAGTTAAGAAGTGTGCCCAGACTGAATTTAAATGCAGACCATGCAGTCTTTATAGTATGGACTGCAAATTTTTGTTGTTTTCTATTTCTTGCTGTGGTATCAACTTTGGTCGAGAACTGTGGACAGGGTTTTCCGCTATATACATTCAGTTGTGGCGGCCCACCACTCCTTAATTATCCCCACCACTACTTCATAATCGGGTCGGAGCAGATGCACAATAGTAATCTAATGGTTACTGTTACTTTGTAAACTTCCACAAGTGTCTGGATCCGCTGAAAGGTGCTCGGTTTATCAATAAACAATGGCAACAAGGTTATTATAGCCCATAGGTTTAACACCACATGTCCATTTCTGTTCATAATCTCCTCTCTTCAGCACTGACATTCTTACTACATGCTGGTCTGTTGACAATATCACATGATGGTGATGACCGACACTGCACGTTAAGTTATCTGACATTTCATCAAGGTGTTTTCTTTGCTCTGGTGTTTGT
>OMNW01005161.1:1474-13153 GCA_900303245.1 Selene dorsalis | reverse complement strand
GGAGCTGTTTTTTTTTTTTTTTTTTTTGTGGGATTCATGAAGTGAACATGTTACATGGTAGTCAGTGGTTACAGTTTACCTTTTCAAACATTAATACAGCTCATTTATTTTAATCTGCACGGCTTCCCTTTGTTTTGCTGCAGATGCTAAAATGCTACAGAGGAGTTGAACCCTATACTTTGACACCTCGGGTGCATTCATATATAGTGCAGTCAGAAAGTGTTAGGACGGTGATCTGTTTCCTGTTGTTTTGCTGCTCCCCTACTCACTACATTTCAAATTAAACTCGACTATGTTAAAGCTAAAGTGCTGACTTTTAACTTTATAAGTGTTTGAGGTTGTTGTCATCCATGCCGGGTGAGCAATGTAAGAGTCGTAGCCCTTTCTGTACTGCAACATAGTCCCCTATGTTGACGGCAATGCATCGAGACACTTACTGTGTGTGTTTTTTATGGTATGGTTATGAGAAGCCCCTGACTGGCCCGCATCACCCCTCACTCTGACTTCTGTTCAGTTGATCATGCGTTTCACTCGCTATAGACCAGCCTTTCTGGCCAGAGGCCCAGACACGCAAGGAGTGAAGCTGAGTTCAGCACAGATGCAGAAGAGCAGCATCATGGGATATACCAAGTATCTGCAGATGTATGTGGGTCATATACGCAGTAAGTCAGTCACTGACTGCACGGAATTTGCCACCATGATAAAGTATGACTTCTCTCTAGGTCATGTTTTATTATTCCATTTGCTAAGCCCCATGTAGCCCTGTCAGATCCTGCTGCTATGCCTGTTGATTGATTCACACACAGAACAGTTTACAGTTGCAACAGAGGTAGGTTTACCATTAGAAATCCTTATCAAGTTAGCTAATTAAGGTAATGTTAGCTGCAAGAGCTCTCTCTCCTTAGACTGGCTTTTTTTTATGGTTTCCACCTGACTTCTACCAGTATGCCTTTTAAAGTTCTTACGTTCACTTTTGATCACTGCATCCTAGAGTTAGGCGATATTGACATTTTCAGATCGTTCAGATCGTTCAGATCGAGTGGCCGCGACATTGGCTGTTGGGTGAATTTCATCTCACCACAACCACCGCGGAGCTGGTGCCGAAGAAACGTCGTCCATTAATCCCTGATCAGTGAACACCTCGTCGGGCCATGACATATCAGGGCTGACGTCAGCAGCCCATTCACACAGCCACAGCACATCTGCTAAACCAAATGTGGTTCCTCGGTCATATGGCTCTGTCTGGTTGGTGAAACTGAGTCTGGTTACATTTGATTGGTGAAACGCAGTCATGTGACAGAGCATAGGTTGGAAGGTGTGTAACATCGGCAAGAAAATAATATATCGTTGATTGTCCTCTCTCAATCGTCGATAGACGATAGGATCGCCAATCGGCACAACCCTACTTCATCCGTTGCGACTTACGTCCTGTGGTGCTTAATATTTTCAAACAGTTTGTTTTTACTCAAAATGTTATAGCAAAAAAAGATTGTCTTTTGGATTGTCAAATTGTGAATCCAACCTGAAGAAATAACAATAACATCTGTTTAACAGACTTTCTATGGGAACTTCAGAGGGCAGTTTATCTAGGTTATGATCTTTTAATCCTGTATTACATTATAACTACAGCAGCAAGTGGAGCTGAACAACTACAAGAGACTGTAGACAGATAAAGGAGGTGACATTAAGGTGTTGTTGTTGTTGTAAGGCCATTTCAGCCCAGTGTCTTTACCTTGTTACAGTTATTAGGTGCAAGTGTTGAGAATAACAAGCCACAAAGTTTGACATTGTTTAACAACACTCGTAACTCATGACACGGCTTATATGTAAGTAACTTATAGTGTAATGAAAAAACCATCACCACCCTACATTACAACTGCACCACACTGTTAAACACAGCATTATTTGCAAGACTGGTTGAGACAGACATCAGTCATTCGATTTAAGATGCTGCAGCCCCAGTGAGAATTAGTTTTTAGTTTAATCAAAAATAGGCTTGGGTCCTATGATGCTAATTAATAACAGCAAACACACAGCACTTCAGCCAGAAAACACAGAATTAGAAAGAGCAAAACATCAATAAACTGTTCTTAGTATTCTTCAGTTTAAAATTAAATTCAGTATAATAGGGTACAGAGCCGACTGAAGCACACTGAAGGATTTTATCTATTTTTCTATTTTAAAGTTTTCATAGACGCTTAGTTTAGATTTACTTATCATGCAAACTTTAGAGTGTTAAAACTCAGCTGAGAATCAGACGGCTTCTAGAGCCTCTGAAAATGAGAGGACCTGTACATACCTACAAGATTGCGAGGTGTCATGTTTTTCAGGGATAAATTCCTGGCAGAGACTGACGCTTCCTCTCTGTGAGTGTCAGGTGACTGGCAGCAAGCAGTGTAATGTAATGCACGCACTGATGTGAGACCGTTTCATTCTGGGAGGGAAACCAAAACTTTAGACGAATCTATACGAGGGCCGCATGTTTACGGTAATAGATTGTCAAACTGGCTGTTTGCTTGTGTGTGTGTGTGTGTGTATTGTTTTTGTTTTTTTTTCCTACTGTGCAGAAATTGATGGAACCAAATGTCCTTGGCTGTCATCTTCGGATATGATGGCTGTAGAGATGAAATTTCAGTCTCATTAATTACCAAACGTCATTAGACAGCGCTTTCTGAAAATAACATATACATAAGTATATGGTACTTAACTTTTTAGAGGTCTTACCATGGTTTGCTCGGATTGCTGGGATTTAGTTATTTAGGACAAGAAGAGTCGTATAATCGAAACACATAGAACTGCCTTAGAAAAATAGTGTTAATGGAGGCCTGTGTTTTAAATGCGCTTGCACCAATAGGGTGTTTTTATGAATTGACCCTCATTAGCATTACTCAGTAAGAAGTATTAATCTAAGGGGCTCATGTGCCACTTCCCCAGCTCCATGGTCTGCTTCACAATGAGCTCCAAGTGGTAGGAATGCCACTGAAGTTCAGCTTCATCTCTAGTGAGTTTAGCTTTCGACACATGGCTCATGGGGACAAATTACCCTCCTCTTTTCCTCTGTACTTTGTTGACATTTCAAGAGCCAGGTCACGACCACTTTCAGGAGTGGATATTCAATGCAGAAATAATAGTCTTTTAATGTGGCCAGTGCTGACCTGGAGAGTTATTTAAATACGGTGACATCAGAGTGGGTCACTTTGAGCTGCACTTGTGGAGCGATGAAATGGAGCACGTTCTCTTGCATAGTAGTTACCCATGGAGCACAAGGTGACACTGCCTGCCAATCCGACTATGTCACTGCAGAACAAATGAGAGGGCCTAGTAGCAGTGAGGCTGGCATAATGTTAGGACTGTAGGGCTGCCAAAGCACCATGAGAGCTGGTCCACAGTCACTGTTTATACACTGCTGGAGAGAGTACTCACCCTGGATGAGGTCCCACCACTGGACCGATCTCACACGGTGCCGCAGCCAAGCAGGGACACCCACAGCGTGCCACTGGGACTGGGGCTGCTGGTCGTGGTGGCACCCTCATTAAGAAAAACAATACATATCGGGAACATGGTATAACGGTCCATCGTAACCCTGCACATAACCTCTATAACTCTGTGCATAGCGCATTTAACAGCAACGAGCAACAGCTCCAAAAGAGAGGAGGGGGGATTGGCTTCATTTCAATATCTGAATTTACCATTGATCCCTAAACAGTAGCTTTTTTAATGATTACTTATAACTCGAAGAATAGAAATGTAAACATCTCCAATACCCAGCAGCTTCAAATCTTCCACATATATTATCTTACAGCGGGGCTAGATGAAAAACAACTGATGTGAATGGTATGTAAATTTCTGTTTACCTCAGTATGTTGACTGACCTAAATGTAAGATTTGTTTACCCCTCTTGGAATAACTGCTTCTACTAACAAGAGAACTAGGCTGAGGAGCCCACAGCCACAGTAGCAGCTCTGTGAGGCTGTAACAGTGGATGAAATGGTAGTTAGTGAGAGAGACATGTCTGTAACACGTGTGATTTCCAAGGACAGCTGTGTTTATCATCATCAGGGGACCATGAGTATCTACTAGATATATTTCAGCAGTAGAATTTAGAAAGCAGTTGAAATAGTTTCTGAGGTGTTCGAGTCAGATCCAATGTCTGTATCTGTCAATAAATGTTTGTGTTCCATATGTTTTCAGGAGGATAAACAGGAAAATGTGAAGAATTGTCTGTTTCGGTGCTTATACAGGAGGCTGCACTGAGCAAAGATGGTGCATTCACATTTGAAATCTGACTATTCAGCCATGTTGGTGAATGGTCTACAGTCATTAACAGAGTGAAGCTGAGTGGGTGGTTCAAACTGAGAGACACACTTGTCGAACTGTGATAGCATGTGATTTTTCCAGTGTGTGGAGTCACATCCAAATAAACTGCTAATTAATTCCAATCATGAATTATTGCTAAATGTGGGTTTCAATAAACAATGAACATTCACTTATGTATGAATAATTTTGCCGTTGGCATGCATGAGTGGAACAGACTTTTCGAGCTACAGTTGTTAGCGAAGTGAGGATGGGTTTGTGTATTGTTTTTTTTTTCTTTAAACCGATAAAGCCACTTGGTGTTTTAGCTTTTTTTTTTTTCCTACTTTAAGTATTAAATCCAGGGTTGCGTGGGTTTTTTTTATTTTGCAACGCTGGATTTACAAGAAGCAAAACGACAGAACTGTGGTCTGTTTCTTTGTATGACTTTTGCTTTGCTGCAATGTGTTGGATCCACTGTGTGTTTTCAACTTTGCCTTTTTCTCAATCTTGGCGCTATAAAATTGAGCCTGTAAATGCCTGTCAATGCCTGGTCCTTGGTTATGCTTTCTGCTACCTCCGCAAACACTAGTTGTGTCCTGTACAGAATGTTTACTTGTATTATTTTGAGGTTTGTCCTTCACTCTGTTTGGCAGATTCATTTTAAAAGTCTGATTTAGTTGTCAGTCATCAACTATAGTACATGGTGAAAATCACTGGGTAAACACGGATAGCTGACTTGGAGTTCATGTCGTGCTTTTACCTAACCTGAGCTGACTGCTTTTTTGCCTCATGAATTTACAGTGTGTGCTGATGGACCTTGGTCATCTTTGCAGCAAAGGCTAATGTTGGAGCTCCAGAACAATTATATCTCCAGATCAGGTTTGCAAATATTTGTAGATTAAAGCTGTGTAATGCAACTGCAAACAACCCTAGAGGATGAAACCAAAGATGGAGAGGGACGAGGAGGAAGAAAGACTCAAGATATAATCTTCAACTCTTATTGGCTGCTCCTTATCAACTCATTTAATCAGGATCGGTGATTAATCCAACAAGAGTCATATTGGAATTCATCTTCCTTTTTTTATCCTTTGATAAGGTCGATAAGATATCGGTCTCTGTGACATCCCAAAAGTCTTTTTAAGGATTCCGGCCTTTCTTCTTCTTCTTCTTCTTCTTCTTTTTCTTTTTCTTCTTCTTCTTCTTCTTCTTCTTCTTCTTCTTCTTCTTCTTCTTCTTCTTCTTCTCTCTGTAGTCGAACCTGATTAAAAATCCATGTCCCACATTTTCCCCAAGGTCCACTTGAACTGCTGCATGAAAGGTCTGAGTCAGGACTAGAGCGAGGAAGACGTCTGCCCTTTGAACCGTGTCTCACTTTAATGTAAGAGAGTCAGTTAGAAGCAAAGTGTATAGCTAACTGTGGTTCTCTTTACTCACAGCTTTAAAGCATTTAAAGATTTTATTGACTCCTGGTAGACCACCTCCTTGGCTCCTTCCTTTTTTCTTTTTTTTACCTCTTTTATCATCCCATTATTGCTTATATTCGTAGTTCCTCTAGTGTTATGAGCAATGCAATTACATAACTAGGTTGTTCAGCCTCCTAATATGATTGCAGTTGCAGGACATGTGGACTCTGTTTTGTCCAGGGTTAACCTTGCTGATTGCAGGGCTTGTTTTACATTGCAGCTCACATCATTCAGAGTAATGGGTTTGGAGATGAGATTTGGCACTTGGACAGAACGGCAGTGAATCCATCCGTCCACCCGGCACTGCCCCTCAGAGAATGAAACACTGCAATGTGCAGGGAGAAAGGGAGGGGGTGGGATGTGTAATAGTGGGGAAAGTGCAATTCCATTTCCTAAAAGCTCCATCTGAAGTCGCTTTACTCCATGTTTTACCCTGTGATTGTGCCAACACCACAAAAATGGATGAGTCCCTGCCCTGAGCTGACCACAGTGGAAATTTTAGCACCACTGCCACCAGGCCTTCCCAAGCCTGAGATACAAAGTGTCACAATTACACAGCCCCTTATGTCAGAAGCAATCAGTCATTATGTTATATAAAACCATTTTGCCATCTGAGGGAATAGATGTTCTTGCGCTTTCACCTTGTGAAAAAAAAAATCTCAGTCCCTGGCAGTCTGAGACTTACATGACAGCACACATGTGCATATTTGATTGTGTGCATGGGCATAAGTGGATGTGTGCGTCTCCTTCCGGGTCTCTAAATGAACCAGCACTCAAGTAACCTTTCGAGCTGATAAGTATTGGGAAGATGTGCCGCAGCATATCTTGTCTCTTCGACTGGATGTCCTGTTCTCACCCTTGCCCTGAAGTCTACTGTCGCTTCTTATTTGTCATCACCTAAATGAGAACATGATTATCCTTTACTCTGACTGTTCCTGCGTTATCGACTACTTACCCCGGAGCAGCTTCTAGTATCCTATAAAAAATACATCTCATAAATGCAATGGTCAGTTTTGGCTTTCATCATGGCTTAATATACTGTGTCACAAGGATGGTATTGTACTATATATTGTACTACTGCTGCTAAAGTAACAACAGCCTTCCTGGTTGGTTTTGCACAACCTGGGTCAAGCCAGGCTTTGATGAAAAGCCATTTATTTTCTATTAAGGATGTACTTGTGATTTAATACTGCAGTCCTAAAACATTAGTTTTCTGCCTGATCTAAAAAGAAAATCAGAGGGAGACAAAGAGAAGAAGGGAAAAAAGAGTGGGTTGAGCGATTGTGCCGACTGCTGAGACTGAAACTTTATTTGGTACTTATGTAATGTGATTCTGTGGAAGTCCGTGGGTTAGCAGTGATGTGTTTGAAACTACGGCGTCAGACTGGAGTCTGTGTGAAAGCTACCTGCAGTTTCACATGAAATAGTCCAGCCTTCAGTGGATAAAGTTCACACACACACACACAGGCATGTATATAGTATCTTTGCAATGCACTATTGCATTTTATTACCACATTTGTAATGACGACAGTGAGGAAGCGTAACAGGACTTCATTAAATGGTAGCAGTGTGTGCAACAGAGAGGAAAAGGGAGATTTAGCCATAAGCTCTTTCACTGTATCAAATTTACCAAGCCTTGTAGATCCCTTGTCAAGTGGGCTTAGTTCTTAACCCAGATATAAAAATGCATTTCTCTTCAGAGCACGGATATGATATGGTCATTTCCAGATGAGGATATAGTTATTTGAATATGAGAGAGGCAGAAAGAGGAAAGGAGGACAGCCTCTATGTATTCGTGTCTGTGCATCTGTTGAAGATCACGTACTCAAGCATGTTCAGCATTCTGCACCCTCTCAAGTGACCTGATGCTGGTTGAAAGCATGACCCATCAGTTTTCATTAACGCTGGGCTCTAGCGTGCAGAATCTCCAAACCAGGAAACAGGTGTTGCTGCAAACTTTATGAGGTGAACGGGGATCCGACTTGGTTTGTGCGTGTGCGTGCGTGCGTGCACACATCTCTGGGCTTGTATGCTTTCTCACCTCATTCATCACACGGGTGTATTTTCGACCAATAAAAGCACCTGCAGAAATTTCTGATGAAGAATTCATGAATGTTAAAATGTTTGAGTGTTATGTAAAAGCTCTGTTTGGAGTAATGCACTAAGTGTTTGGTTAGCAAAGCCAAGTCAATGCAGTGCATGCTAAACACTTAAATGCCAAGAAGTCAAGATGAAATATTTTGGAATTAGTCGTGACTGATAATTTGCTTATTTAAAGCTAACTTGACAAATTCACTGTTCACCTCCCCTGCAAGACATTTCCACTTGACATGCTGCCATCTCAGAACCGTCAGGAAGAAAATATGATTAATTAAATGGTGACGACTGAACAATGTCTGCTGTGTGTGCAGCGTTGTTCTTGCAGCCCTGCAAAAACTAATATTTGGCTCAGACGCGGAGAAAGCAGTGCCAGCAACACCTTAAAGCTAATAGCTCGAAAATCACAAGAGGGATGAGGAGGAGGACGCTTCCCGCTCATCCTCATCCCCTCTAACCCTTAAGGGCTTCATTGTTCCCGGGAAAGCATGTGGAGGTGTTAGAGCCCTATGATGTGCCAAATGTTTCTTTTTCCTCTGGCTGCAGATTCGTTGGGATGGTTATTCTCTGTCTGCATGAAGCCAAAAAGCATGCATGACTTGCTGTGGTGCAGGCAGGAGAGTTTTTTTTTTTTCTGCGTACAGAGTACACAGGAGGTGGGCAAAGTGAGCCTTCCAAATGTGACAGTATGGGACCTTCCAGGCACAGTCAGACAAAAAAGGAAAATCCACATGGATGCACATGCAAATCCACAAACGTACACAAAGAGCAGAAAAGAAATTATACACTGTACACATGCAAGCATGCACTTACTGTGTGTCTCATGCACACAATCACACACACAGCGTGACATGCTATTTGTTTAACTTAGCAGTTCACATATGAGTAATTAGACTGAGTGATGTTATTGCAACACAGAATAATGAATCATTAAGTGTAAGCAAGAGAGACTTGCATCTCACAGTGTTGTGCACTCGCTTCTCGCATTAGCAGCCTCTTACAAGCCGTCAGGCAGCAGGACCACTGTCTTTCATCTCCAAACAGAGGACACCAACTGAGCAAGCTGGAGGGGAAGAGAGAGGGATACCAGGAGAGAAATTGGGATGCTGAAAGCAGTCAGAGGAGATGAGAAAAGGGCTAGGCTTGGGTGATATATTTTGAGGAGAAATTGGGTTGTAACAGAAAGTTAGAGGAAAGAACGATGAAGGGAAGGCACAAAGGAGAGAGGAAAACGAGCTAGGGATGGAGGGAGCAGACACAGATGGAGAGGGGAGAGATGTTGGTTAAGAAGCGATGATTTTGTTTGGGGGTTTTCTGTGTGCCAACCGAACGCCAGCGACGGTGGTTGATGTATTGATCTGAGCGAGCCTGTCTGACAGCCATCCACTTAACTGAGTGACCTGTATGACAGCGCAGGGCCACAGCCACACAGTCCTTTTAACTGGCCAAAGGAAAGTTGCTCATCAACAGGAGCACCTTAACTCATCCTGCACACGTACAGCTCTCTTCCTCACTGGCAGAAAGCTGCAGCGTGATGACTGCAGGCCTATTTGCCAGGTCATACCCTTGTTTGACTATCCTTGTTTGAGCGTGGAGAGAGTATTAAAATTGAAGGGAGCTGCAAGAAACAGCAAAAGAAAATAATGATTATGCACAGTGTGTACCCATGGTTGTTGTTGATTCAAAACTAAAAACATTTTTCCTACAATTGCTGCCTTCAAGAGTTACTTTTTCATCATTTGAGCCACTCTCTTTACTGTTAAAGTAATTTTCTTCCCTATCTGTAACTCATTCTCACTCTTTGAAACACAAATAAATTTTCTGGCTATTTGCAAATGATTGCCTCGGCCTTTCCACTGCACTTTGTTGTTTAAAAGTAGGTTCTGCTTCCAGTGCTGCTTCTGCTGCTGCTGCTGTTGTTATTGTTGGGTGGTGGATGCCAGAGCAGAGCATCTCTTTAACATCTCTTTAACATCTCTTAAAAGTGATGATCACCACGTTGTAAATTGTATGTTCTCTGTGCATCAGAGCCATCATAAATTTACAGAGTTCCACCGAGGAGCTACCTCCAGTGACCCCCATACCGCCAAAGTCACTGTCAGATGACGGGTGGCAAGTGAAAATGGCAGCACTTCAGTAGCCCATGGGTAGCACAGGGAGAAGTCATGAAATCGTTGTGTCCATTTGAGACACGTATTGAAACTGAGTTGTCTATTCTAACCAGCAGTATGATGCTTTATTGAAGGGGTAGCTGAGGGTATTGGGAGAAAGGGAGAAGATGGAGAGGCTAAGTGACAGTGCGGAGCAGCTGGATATGAACTATAGAGCTACTCTAAAAAGCTGCTCGCAGTAGGCCACTTAACAGATGGCCTCCTCTTGTCAGGAGTTGTTTTTTAAGTGAGGTTGAGTAGTGTTCAACTCAGTTAAACTTTTTCCATAAAGTATACATCAGGGAAACTGAATGCTGTTCTCAGACAGGCACTTCCTGTTCTCATCCTTTTCCTTTGACATGATATACGATGTTCAATTAATACAGTAGATGTTTCCTACAACATAACACCAGCACAAAGTGTTTACTGACAAAACTGTGTATTTATCTGCTCAACTATAACTTACAAACCTTATCATTTCAGGCTCACTTGCTACTTGTAACCTGGTATTACTTCTAACCCAAAGGACAAAATGATCATCTATTGCTGTGCACTTTTTGTTTCCTCTGTGTGGGAGCTGATCCTGGACACTGATATATCAGAATTTAGTTTTTTTTAGCCAAGTTAGGGAAGTTTAACCTCAGGTAACCCCAGTCAAATTTGTTACAGAGGATAATCAATAGCTTGCTCAGTCCTCATGATAAGATAAAAACATCTGCTTTGGGTCACATGTAATTCTCGCCACTTCTAAACCATACCATGACAATACTGGCATTATTGTTAATTACCTATTGCTAGCTGGCAACATCTGATAGAACAAATGAACAGTAACTGGAGGGTGAGGCTTTAGTGGGAGGCCAATTAGGCACTTACAAAAAAATAACATAAAATGAATTGACATTGCAGCATTAAAGTTAGCCTGAGAGCTCGCTAGTGATCTGAAAGAAGCCAAGCTGGAGGATATAAAGATAGCCTGCTATAGCTTTAATTGTTAGCAAGCAAGAAGTGCATTGCTGAACCTTAAGCTACATTTGAAGGGTAAATGAGACTTAAATGATTGGCAGCTGATACTCCGAGTTCTTTGCAGCTTAAAGGGTGCCTGGTCATAAGTTATAGTGTGAACAGTACAGTGATCTGAACCCTGTGAAGTCAGTCGTGTAGCCTGAATGTAGCTTAAGTCATAGTTATTTGTGACCACACAGACGCCCCTCTGGGAGGCAGGCAATGAAAATTACATAGAAATAAAGCAACAGCTGCTTCATATCTGCTGCCTAATATCACAATGAGTCCAGCCATCAAACAAGCACTTAAGAGGTAAATTGTGAAAGAAATGAGGCCAGCTCACGGCAATTTACCGTCCTCACATGCTGTGCAGCTCGTTCCCCTTTGTATACCGTGACTGGAGCAGATGATTATATCCTCAACCATGGTATATTAAAGACAACAATATGAAAATTTAATCATATGGGACCAGCTTAAACAAAAAATGACATTTTCCACTCTGACTGTACCATCTTCTTGACATGCAGTCTTTTGAAAGTCTTGACTTGACTTATTTTGTAATATTCAGTAGTCTTGCTTTCATGCCTAGACAAAAACAACCCGTCTCGATTATCCTGCACTACAGTTCACCAGAACGCAGGCTGGGGAGAACATCCAGAGAAGTGCATAGA